>JAODPA010041628.1:0-11973 GCA_025585075.1 Nepenthes mirabilis | reverse complement strand
GACACTATATTAGATTTAATTTTGTCATTAAACTGATAGTATAGATTTTTTTCAAGGTATAAAAAATGATTACCGATTGTTACGTCCCTGGGTTCAGATTTTTTAATGGATTAGGGAGCTTTCAGATACCACGTTTGGGTCGGATCTCAATCGGGTTCGATCTCCGCTCTCTGCAACCTGGGTTCTACACAATAGAAATTACAAATAAGAGGTCAGAAGTCGGCGGGATGTCCTCCCGCTGAAAACACTCCAATACTCAAATGAGTCAGCTTTCACAATAAACGGAGAAATACAGGAATTGTAATGTATCGATTTTTGGAGTATGGTATATTCGAGTAATAAAATTTAAATAAGTGGACCGAGGTATAAGGACTCGAGAGGAATCGAATTTAAGGGGTCGAAGACCCGTAATTGGTGAAATTAGGAACTGACGTTATAAATTCGATATATTAATCCGTAAATATAATTCGAGTTTTAAATTATAACAATCTCGGGGTATTAAATTAATATAATCACAATTAGATTCGAGGTATGTGAAAAAATATATTTCAGAGTCAAAAATCGGGCGGCGGTGCCGAAATCTTGAGCGCCTAGCCAGCGCCGATTCCAAGGCAAGCATGCCTGCTGCACGTCGCGGATGACGCTTGAGTGCTGATCCACGTAAAAGCCACTTGCCGGCTTCTTATATCCATTGCCGACGCATTTTTGGGGAGAAAGAAAGCAGTGGCCACGGGTAGAGAGAGAGGGAGGGTGAAAAGAGAGAGATGAGCAAATAAAGGCTCTCGGGTTCGATTCTGCCTTCGAACTAGCTGGAGAAATCGTAAATAGAGGGATGCAAGTGTATCCATCCCTTCTCTTCCGTTATTTTTGATTTTCATTCGATTCCCTTTGGGTATTATTATCTCGATACCTGACTCATACATGTATATATAGTACCCATAACTTAATCATGCATATATTTGAATTCTATGTCCAAATTTGTAGAAATTGATCAGCTTTTGCATTCAAACACTAACCCCACACCCGGGTAGTTTCAGGCCCCAATTTTTGGGACTTTTGCATAAATTAGGATTAGAATATTAATATCCATATCGTATATGAGTTAATTTACCATTTGGATATCTAATTTGAGAGTTTTATGTGAAAACATGTTTGCAAAACCCGTGAGTCGCTCCCAACTCGGGATTCTCCACTTTCCATTCAATTATATGTTTAATTGACCTCAAATCATGAATTATTGTGTCCTAATTAGGCATACATCTTGGCTGGGCGTCTAATTTTACAAGTATCGACCCGTTTACGATACTCGGACGCTCTAAAACAGCTTTGGAGGCCTCCAAAGTGATAATTGACTAATGATAGTAAGAAATCCTAATCTTTTCTATGAATTACGATAATCATTTATCCGATTAACTTGTAAAAAGGTTTAAATTTGAAGGAAAGATAATAATTACACATAAGTTCAAAGGGAAGTGAACAATGTGTTATATGATCAAATTGTTCTTCCGAAATGAGATATTATGAATCAAATTATGGTGGGCATTCCCTCAAATGAATAAGAAATCATAAAATTAGGACCACGAATTTATATTACGAAGGGTAATATCCCTTGGATTGCCAATAGTGTTATAATAGATATTCAAGGATTATTCTGACCACGTATTGTAACAGATAATACTCTTGGCAAGCCTTAGGATATTATTGTGGAAGAACGAAAATTGCCTCTGGATCCGGGAGGTTAGGGTAAGGTTTTATTAGTATTGTATGATTGGGTGATAGGTATACCGCTATGTCATAAGAAATTGTATATACATTTATATTTCTTTCTAAATCTTAATATAATATTTCGGATCCCATCTAAATTATTTTAATATTTATTATCATTTTGGATTTTTTGCAAGCGGAGGAGGAGAAGAGAGAAGAGAGAGAGATCGGTGGCGATAATGGTGGTCGCGGGTGAGGCTGTAATGATCGCCGGCTGAGGCGGCAGGGTGGTGGCCGTGTGCAGAGGAAAGATGAAGAGCAGCATGTAGGGGCGCGTGAGACAGGAGAAAGAAATGCCCAATCGAGTGTTTTGAGATATCATTTTTTCAAATCTGCAGAGTATAAAATCAAAACAAGTATCTTCTAATCCTATTCTTGATCTGATTTAATTTTTGATATATTTTGACCACTGTGGAAGATTTTATTAATATGTATTTATTTTTATATACCCCAAATTTATAAATTATGTACATTCATGTATGTTTTACTAGTTGTGCAGTGATTTTACACTGATATTTATAATTTAGACAATTTTCGGACACCCAGACAGTATATATATGTATATTTGTGTATCTATATATTGTGAAATCATAAATTAGGCCTTACATTGATCATGCATGCTACCGGGGGCAGAGTCACTACGGGACCATGATGGTCCGAGACCTAATGGGTCATTATTTGTGATCCAAGGCATGAATTATCGGTACCGCTCTCGATGGGGAGGCTTAGTCCCAATGGGGATGTATATGATATGGCCACTTCTGACGGAAGAAAGCTTGAGATGTTTAGTAGTTGACTTGCCTCACTGTGTATTTAAATAAGAACCATCATAAGAAATTGACGAAAAACTAATATATTCGGACGTCCTAATACATAACTAAAATTTGAAGTTGTACCCAAAGTCGCGGGTGGTAAAATATGGTAAGCAAGTTTTTAATTTATTGGAGACAGTGTACATGGATAGTCTTGAGCTGCTGGCTTAAATCGCAGCCAATATAGCCGTGATTATCGGACGAGGGTAATCCTTCCTCAAGTTGGTATTATTGATTTTTAATTCTCCGATTTCGTACTTGCTTTATATTTCTACATGTATTTGAGTGGACTGTGACTCGAGATATGTGGTTTGGCCCATGGATGGGCGATAGGAATGTCGCGTATATATAAATACGTGATAAACTCAGAATGTGTTTTAATTTATATTTTAGTTTCAGTAGTCTTCTCTCGATTTCTGCATTATGAGATTTAGATTCGAACGATAGTCTATGTCCTACATGAATGTGGTGACAGTCGTGATTATATAATGTGACCTCGAATCATATGATATGAAATCGTCTATGATATTTGACCGGATCATTATTTATTACGATTATGTCCCGGAGGGACTGTTTGATACGGATAATAATTTAGTACGGACATCTCCTCGATTTTTAAGAATTTTACGGACATTGTGTTTTATTTTACGTGATTACTATGCGATATTTCTGCTTCTGATTTACCTGTACTGTTTTTATATGAAAATACTTGTTGAGCTCTAGGCTCACGTTTTCATATTTTATCCCTTCAGACTAGTGGCATGGATACGCTTGTAGGAGCTCGGATGTGATCAGGCTCAGATATACCTTTTAGCGGGTAAAGATGCTATGTTTGATATATTTCTAATCCTGAGGATGTTTTATAGTTATTATTTATGGTCAGATGATGGTCTTGATCATTGTATGAGAAATATTAGAGTTATAATATTATATTGATGAGTTGTTATTATATTCAATACCTCCCTTACGATTGTAGATAGTAGTTCGTGTAGTATGATTGTCTGAATTTATATTCGATGAGGTCTTGTGCGGGTTTTATTAGATCTGGTCTTATATGTGTATGATTGTCATACCCGAATTGGGTTATTATGGTTGATAAAAATATTATTATCGATTTTATTTTTGACCTGCGTATATTATATTCTTGGGTCGTGACACTTAATATATATTGTACATAAGGCTGATGAGTAGATAATTTAGTTTTTATTATCATTTGAATTTATTTATACTTTCACTGGTTATTATGATTTGTAACAGGTATCTAGTAACATTTCTCTTGGCTGACATTGTGTTGAAATACACAGCGTTAGAGCCACAAATAATATGTGGTAATTGAATACTATGTGCTCTTGTATGTTATTAATTGTATGATATCGGATGTTGGGATATTTGAATATTTATTATTTTGTATATGAGATTGTATAGGTTTTTGTATAGTCTGACGACCGTATTATAGAGAAAACTCTATCAAATTTTTGATAGAAAATACGGTCTATCATAATTAGTGTCAGAGAAAAGAGATGGCCTAAATTTAATTTAAATTGTATGCAAAAATTTAGGATAGATTAAGATTGATAAAATAAGTTGACGTAAGCATAGGACAAGTTAAGTTAGATTGGATAGTTTAGTTACCTTGGGTAGTTAGTTTAGATTTGAACTAAGTTAGAGAATAAGAATGAATTCGGTTGTCTAGCTTATGAGATCCTAGTTACCACTAGAAGCGCAACCTAACCTATGTTGTGATGCCTTCAAACAGGATATGAGTAATCGCTATGACTCCTAGATGAGGGTTTACTCACGGTAGTGGTTGACCATGAGGACGAGAGGAGCTGTAGGGAGGCACCTTAAGGATTAAATTTGATAGGTACCGATTTGGTACTTGAATTGATTAGTATTGATTCAAGACCAGGGTCGATTGATCTCGGTTCAAGGTTTAGGGTCGACCAGCTCTAGCTTGAGGTTAAGATGACTAAGAGTCAATTTTGGTGCAGCGAATCTAAGGATGTCAATTTGTAATCGAATCAGTAATGATTAAGTGCCTAAACTTTTGGGTGACTCGGATCTTATAGGGGTTGAGATTTGGGTCCTAAAAATTAAGATGCCGATAATGGTGACCCAATATTTCGAAGTGAATAAGGCAGTATTGCTCCGTGTAAGATAGGAGGTGAAATCGACTTAGGGTAGTTAACGTGAAAAGGATCATGGGTCTCGAGAATAAAGAGATATCGTCGGATAGGTTCATGAATGCTTTACGGATGGATGTCTTGTTTCGATGGGGGTTTTGGGAGTATGTTTTAAGTGTAGATAGTTCGACTGCATGATTAAGGTTTGCCCTTATTCCATAGGTCAAACAATAAAGGAGCTCTATACCATGGATCCAGGCTTCGAGATGATGGCACAAAATATAAAAGTGTCGTCTATTGTAACGGGAGATAAGGTTCCTAGATCATGATATTTTGATATATGTGTTACTTTGGGATTTAAAATCTATGTTCTATTGATGTTTCCAAACTATGTGTAAATTGAGGATCTAGGCTTTGCATTTGTTGCATAGAATCTACGACATTTCCTTGAATCCGTTGTTACAGTTGATTGGGTAATATGATTTATTCCGTTGAGCCAATCTTGATGTGACAATAAGGGTGACTTGGTTGGTGAGACACCGAGTTGATATGAACTGAGCTGGTAAGCACATTATGTCTTGCAATCGTATTGCGCAATTTTGAGTATGAACCTTAGTTAAGGTATCAAGGAATTATTATCGTTTACCTATAGGTCGAGTTGTGGGGATTTGTGCTGAATTTATTTGATAATGAAGCCACATCTGGAGGTCATTTGGGGTCACAGAGGATTTTGACCGTGTAAATAATTGAGGATGTTTTTTGGAAGGGAGATTGGGTTGGTTGATCTTAGATCGGTAGATTGAGATAGTACCGATATCAACATTGATATTTAGGGATCCCATAGTTGAACCGTTTGATCTTTTTAAATAGATTGATGATTTTTAATATCGATCTGTGCCTATAGTATTATTGATGATGGATAATTGAGAGTGTGCTTGTGGCAACAATTGAGATAGGACGTGGCCGTTGCAAGTTCCGATAATGCCATTTGGGGTCCGTAGGTTCATTGGCATTTCTGTGAAATTATGTGTTGGATCTTTCGGTCATATTTGGATTAATATTGTGATGGTCTCATCAATAAATACATAAAATTTTAGGAGGTGTATGAACTCTATTCGATGACTATATCTTGGATTGAGAAATACGGTTAGCTGTGTGGTCAAGTATGGAAGGAATAGCAAGAAGTGTTATGTTGGGTATGTGGTTTCTCCAATAGCATGAATGCGATCCCTTAGAGTTTTGAGCAATGGCTTATTCGGGAAGAATTGGTTGATGTCGTGGAGGTATGTGATTTTCTTGGGTCTAGCTGAACCCGAAAGAGTAATTCAATGAGTGTTTCTCGAGAATTCCAGCATCGTGAGGCATTTGGCTTGGAGACAACTAGTATCCGTTAGTATGGATCATGCGAGAGTAGCGTTTGAGGGATCAAGGATTAATTATTGACATTATTGTTTGAGTTGACCCCTGATGGGTCTAGTAAATTACAGTAGAACGTGATCCCTTTTAGGGAGCTCTAGGATAGTGTCTCTCGTGACTAGTATGGGTAGTTGCCCTTGATTAAGAGGGTCGATAGCCTATGATCAGAGTCACCTCACCCAAAGTTTGGGGTTATCCATTCAGGTCCTTATCTTATGGATTTATAGGTATTACTTATAGAGATGGTTATATTTAATAATTTTCAAAATTTGAGGAGTGTGTCAGAAAGGAGAAGGGATCATTCGAAGTACTAATGGATTACTTGCTTAAGGATTAGAAGGGGTACCTCGATATCCTTCAAGGAGGTGAATATTATTGTCGATAATTGGATGTCAAAAATCTTCGGTCTGGGCATTGTCTTGGTGCATCATAGGGGATGTTGTAGAGTGCATCTCGAATAGCTTCTAAAATCTAAATAAAGAGAGTGCTCTGTCTTTGTTTTTAGGAGGAGAGTTGTCTCCTGAGTAGTGAGGTCATATAATTATGAGCTAAGAAGCCCTTACTATTTTGATTTTGGAGATGTTAGAGCAGCAAAAATTATAGTATTGTTGGGTAATTGTGGAATCAACAGTCTAGGATAACCCATTTATCGTGATTTGCATGATACGTGGGGATAGATCGATTCGCTTGTCGGTATACTGATGGGATGAGAGGTTAGATAAGTATTCGAGTTTGAAGTTTTGGGTGATTGCTTCGATTACGTTGCCTAAGTTGATTATAGTCTAAAGATTATAGGCTTTACTTGAATTGTATTGATGTCCTTGAGATCTTCCTTAGGTTTATAACTGCAAGGTAACCTAGGAGTCTAATCTGAATTAATAGACATGGGTTACAAGAGGATTCTCTGTATTCTGATAGATGGTTAATTAAAGTAGTATAGTAGGGTCGTGTAGGCCCATAGTCTATAGATTTCAGGATAGGATTAATGTTCTGTGTGAATGATCATTCTCGAGGTTGAGGATGAATTGAAGTAAGAGTCGATTAGCCATTTGAAGATTTATGATAGGCTTGTTTGGAATTTTGATTTGCTTTTGAAGTTGTTGGATTTTCATAGAGTCTCCCATGTATAGATGATTGAGGAAGTAAGCATGCAATCGGGTTCAGTCGTTGTGAGAGATTAGGGATTTGTCATGTGGTGAGGTTTCAATCTCGATTTCCGACCGAAAAGCATTAGATGTTGAGGATTTGGATGATTCCAAATGGTTAAGGTTCTTTAGGAATCATCGTCTCTTTAAAAAAGTGATTTGGAAAGTGTATAAGCGATATCTGAAAAGTCTTTTCCCCGATTGTTAAATTTTGATGTTCGTTAAATTTTGAGAATGAAATTTTTATAAGTGGGAAAAAGTTGTAAGGTACCAATTTTTGGAGCATGGTATATTCAAGTAATTAAATTTAAATAAGTAGACCAAGATATAAGGATTCAGGAGGAATCCAATTTAAGGGGCCGAAGATCCAGAATTGGTGGAATTAGGAACCAGCATTATAAATTCGATATATTAATCCATAAATATAATTTGGGTTTTAAATTATGATAATCTCAGGGTATTAAATCAATATAATTATAATTAGGCTCAAGATATGTGGAAAGATATGTTTCGGAGTCGGAAATCGGGTGACGGTGCCAGGCGGACAATTGGGCGCACAGCCCAGTAGGTCAGCGCCGGTCGAGTGCTCGACGAGCGCCGATTCAAGGGCAGGCACGCCTGCTGGGCACCGCGGACAACGCTTGAGCACCAGTCTGTATAAAAGTTGCGTGTGGGCTTCTTATATCCGTTGCCGATGCATTTTTGAGGAAAAAGAAAGCAGAGGCCACGAGTAGAGACAGAGAGGGAGGAGCAAACGAAGGCTCTCAGGTTTGATTTTGGCTTCAAACTAGTTGGAGAAATCATAGATCGAGTTAAGACAAGTGCATCCATACCCTTCTCTTCCATTTTTTTTGATTTTCGTTCAATCCTTTTCAGATATTACTATCTTGATACCCGACCCATATATGTATATATAGTACTCATAGCTTAATCATGTATATATGTGAGCTCCATGTCCAAATTTATAGAAATTGATCGACTTTTGCGTTCAAACCCTAACCCCGCGCTCGGGTAGTTTCGATCCCCGATATTTTTGGGCTTTTACAGAAATTAGGACTAAAATATCATTATTCATATCCTATATAAGTTAATTTATAGGTTGGATATCTAATTTGAGAGTTTTATATAAAAACTCGTTTGCGACACCCTAGACCTGTACCCGGCATAGAATTCTTCCATTTCCCTTCGATTATATGTTTAATTGACCACAAATTATAAATTATCATATCCTACTTATACATACACCTAGATCAGGTGTCTGATTTCACAAGTATTAACCCATTCGCGATGTCTAGACGCTCTAAAACAACCCTACTACTGTTCACCTGAGGACAATTGAGAATTTTGCATGCTTCCCTCATAATTAATTGTTATGTAAGCTATATACAATTATATATGTCCAATTGTAAACCCCAAAAAAATGTGTTTGTATTTCGGTGGCCCCCAAAGTAATAATTGACTAATGATGGTAAGAAATCCTAATTTTTCCTATGAATTATAATGACCACGCATCCAATTAACTTGTGAAAAGGTTTAAATTTGAAGTAAAAATAATAATCGCATATATGTTCGAAGGGAAGTCCACAATGATTATGTGATCAAATTGTTCTCCCAGAAGAAGATATTGTGAATCGAATTATGGTGGACCTTTCTTCAAATGAATAAAAAATTATGAAATTAGGACCACGAATTTATATTATGAAGGGTAATATTCCTTAGCCCGCTATTATAGTTACAGTAGAGACTCACGAATTATCCTGGTCGCGTATTGTAAAGGGTAATACTATTGACAAGACTTAGGACGTTACTGTGGAAGAACGATGACTGCCTCTAGACCGCAGGAGGTTAGGGTAGCATTTTATTAGCTCTGCATGATTGGGTGATAGGCATACCGGTATACCACGTGGTGTTTGGCCTATTTACAGGCAATATATGATGGTCGAGTAACTGTAAACCTTAAGTGTAATCGATAGCCGAGTAATTGTAGGTTTAAAATGTAGCCGATACTTTAGAATGTGTAAAGTCACACATTTCTCTCATCGTTCTCCCGCACCTTTAGTTAGTAAGGCTTATTAACTCTAATCCGTACAAATAAATAATCATGTATAAATTATATTTCAAGGAGAAGTAAATTACGCTCCAAAGTATAATTAATCATATTCTTGCTTATACATCTCTTTCATGATTATATGTCTCCCTTCTACTTAACTTCACTTATATTGCCTATTGTTTAAATATGATACACTTGTTAAGTTGTTAGCTTACCCTTACTTCTCATTGTCTCCAATTTAGTACAGTTTTAATATGCCCGATGGGACAGCGTAGAGATTTGAAGTGGCCTAGGCTTGGATATGAAAGATTATGTCAAAAATTTAGAACTTATAATTTTATTTATGTCATAGAAAATTATATATACATTTATATTTCTTTCGGAATCTTAATGTATATTGTATATAAAGCTGATGAGCAGATGATTTAGTTTTTGCTGTTGTTTAGATTTTTTTATTCTTCTGCAGGTTATTGTGCTTTGTAACAGATACCTAGTGGCATCTCTCTTGGCCGACGTTATATTAAGATATACAGCATTGGAGTCACAAATAATATGTCGTAATTAGATCTTGTGTTGTCTTGTGTGTTATTGATTATATGGTGTCATATGTTAGGATATTTTGATATTTATTGTTGTGTACAGGAAATTGTATAGATTTTTATATAATCTGACGGCCGTATTATAAAGGAAATTCTATCAAATTTTTGACAAAAAATACGATCCGTCTTAGAAGTGAATGTAGGATGGAATGGGGAATGAAAGGGATGCGTGAATACAGTGTTTGAGTGGTTTCGAGAGGTTAGGCTCCACTTAGTGCACTATAGAGAGTGGCTCACAGAGGTTACTTGATAAAAACTTTAGGGAACCTAGATTTCGGATTGTTCTCAAGGGAGCAAGATTTTCAGCTCAGAGTCGAGGGTCAGAAGAGTTGTCGATCCTTGTCCCATTGAAGGGAAGGATATTTATAGGCTCCATGACGGAGGACCTTTGACGCGGGAACCTCCGATATGTTGCGTCGTGGGATTCATCAGCCACAGACTGCTGGCGGTGGCCAGTAGTATTAGTTATCGTCTTGTGATAGCGCGGAGGCCGTCATCGAGTGTTGATCACGCCTGGTCTGGTGCTTGTTCGCAGATTGGCTGAGTGGTTGGGAGGACGGCATACGTCACGACCTGCAACGCTGACCCACTCCTCATTGGCCAGCATTTTCTGGGCAAGCTGCTGCTATTTGCAGCTACCTCAGTAGGTTACAGCGGCACGCTGATTGGTTGCGGTCCTGAGACGTCGCGTAGGCTGTTCGTTTAGACCTGTTGGGTTTTAGAGGAATTCCAGGCCTGTTGCTTGACTGGGCTGGCGTCCGCGTGCTTGGGCCTTGCTTCTCTTGGCCGGCCTCCAAGTTGGATCCAATACCAATAATCTCAATATTAATAATACAAAAAAACTAAAAATATTTATAAAGCTATTGTGCTTTTAGATTATAAAATTAAATAACAATAATTATATATATTGATGCGTACCTAGATCCGACTTCGAACAGATTCGGATTCTTTTGGATGGATTGAACCGGCTCCGTTCACTGAGTGCGAATCCTGCACATCACTAAAGTAAACGAGAGGTCAGCGTTAACGGCGGGATATAATCCCACCGAAAATACTCCGACACTCAAGTCAGTAAAATAGCCTTCAATGGAAGGAACTGAAAAATAGAGAGAGCAATGGGAGATGGAGTGTTTGACTGTTTGGCCCAGATGTAAGAGAGACGCGAGACCTTCTTGAATCTGGGTGGTAGGAAGGCAGAGAACGGCCGTCAAGATTCGTTCGTTGCCTTGAAGTTTGATTGTGTTTGAGAGTTTTTGGCTGCCGGGAGCCCAAGATTGATCCCCAAAACACTTTGAGTTTTCTGTGTTAATGCAGTCGTCCAAGAGAGTCCGTCAGAAAGCCTCCAAGATCGTGTCAAAAAGCATTCAAGAAAGCGTTCCCTGGATGGTGAATCCAGGGCCTCTTTTATGGCAAAGATGGCGATCCTCCTTCTTTGGAAGGAGCGATCATTCCTATGATCTGCTGCTGGCCTTCCTTTTGGAGGCTGATACTTGTTGCCTAATTGTGGAGGATTGTTTCCTTGTGAGACGGCCGCCCACCTTCCAAACTGATTTCTTTCCTCCTCAGCATGTTACCGTTGAAGTGCCTTGACTGGCAAGGAATTGGGCGCCTTCCTTATATGGAAGGTGTCAAGATTGCTGTATCCCTTTTGGCGCCAGTTGAAATCGTGGGAGACGCGTGGAGAGCTGCGATTGGCCGTCTGATGAGTGGTGGGCCCGAACGGAGTAGGCCCATTACTGTAGAAAGGCGTCCTTTGAGCCCATTGAGCAGGGCGCAGACGGTCAACGTCTACGTTGACCGTCAGTGTGTCGTCCGCCTTCGTGGAGAACGAAGGGAGAGTGGCTGGCGATCAACTGATGGGCTGTGGGTCAGAATGGAATAGGCCCATCACTGTAACCCAACAAAATTGGTCAACGCTGAGTTGCCCATTTTTGAGTAAGTTGGCCGCCAGGACGGTCAACGGCAACGTTGACCGTCTTTGGGTCTTCCTATTTCTGGGCCCATCTTTTTATTGGGCCGTCAGAAATGTTGACTGACCTTTCTGGGCTTCAATTGATCTTTCTT
>JAODPA010041617.1:0-11973 GCA_025585075.1 Nepenthes mirabilis | reverse complement strand
TATCTATTATTGTATCATTTTCTCACTGATTTAAATAAAGGGTTTGAAAATTATTATCAAAAATATTAATTCTCAATTTTGTGAGTAAAGTCTTGAATTTTAAAATCCAACACTGAATTTGTTATTTTAACCATTCTTGGGCATCTCTTATTTTAATGTCCATCTATTTCGTTGGGCCTTGTGTGTGGGCCCAGGCCCTTTTTTCACCTGCACTCACCGCTTCAGCAACATCTCGATTTGAAAAACAGTTTTCCGTTTTCAGAAAACAGAAAACAGGGTAGCGGTGTTGCAGAAAACAAAAAATGTCGTTGCCAGTGATTCAAGCTCCGCTATTCCTCCGTACAGCACTCAACCACAACAGATCAACTGATTTCAATTTCCCCCTCAAACTCCCCCCCAAATCACTCCTCAGGCCCCCCAGTTTCATCATTCTCCGTACAACCTATGCTTCGAGGCCCGCCGCGGCGAAATCTCTACCGTTGGATTCATTCTCCCGCACAATCTCGGCGTTCGCTTGCATCAAACCCTACCTGCAATCAGAATGGAAGCCGATTCTTCAAGGCTGGACTTTCAGCGCCATCTCCGTCTTTTCTCTCTCCAGGATGGTCCCCAAATTCGGAAATATTTCTTCAATTTTGAACGATTTCCATACGGTCAGAGGTGAGGGATTAGTGCTAGCTATTCTGGTTTTAGTTCGACTGGTTTCCAGTTACTTTCAGCAAGCGTTGTTGTGGGAGGCGGCGTTGAATTCTGTGTACAGAGTTAGGGTTTTTGTTTTTGAGAAAGTTTTGGAGAGAGATTTGGCTTTTTTTGAAGGTAGCGATGGGGTTTTAGCTGGTGATATTGCCTATCGTATCACTGCGGAGGCTTCCGATATCGCTGATACTGTGTTTGCGCTCCTCAATGTGAGTGAATACATGCACATGTATACACATACACATATTCTATTACTACCATCTTTCTTCTGGCCTGTTTATAGGAATGTAGAGAATGGGCATGAAACGTAGGAATAGGAGAGAAAATGAATTAATGCAAACAGATTGCTTCAATGGTTAGCTAATGGCAGCTTAAGGTTGTCCTCCTCTCCTTTCATTTTCAAATGCCCCACTGGATATGCATCTAAGATCATATAGAACTCTTGATTTCCAAATCTCATCATTCAGAATTGTAATGTAATTGCCACCAGGTGCTTGCGAAACGTGCATGAAATATCTTCTCCTTTGCTGCATTCCTGAGTACCAAACTTTTCATTCATGCCTATTGTTTGATAGCTATGGATGCTAACTATGCATATCTATGTTATATATTTCTTTATATACCCCCTCCGTGAAATTTTTTTTGAAATTGTTCTTTTCCGTGCATGTAACATATATTGTGATCCTTTCTTATATGTCACAAAGGCTGCAATTTGGCACGAAATTAATGAAAACTCTTGTCTACAAATTGTTCAAATTGTACGTCACTGATCAAATTGTTCCCATCAATTTTCTGGCTATAGCAAAGAAGAGATTAGCTATGGAATGCAAGCCTATTTTCCCATTTTGCCTTCGGTATAGTTTTTATTTTCCCGAAGTCATTTATATTGATGTTTGTGCAAGTCTTTGTGCACAAGGGGGGGGAGGGGGGTTACACAACCACATAGGGTGGTTTCACAGAAGCACTGCTATGTTTCTTTATCTATATTGCTTTAATCGCTTTTGATTTATGGTTGTTTAATGCACCATGTTAGTGCGATTGATCATGATTCTATAATAAAATGGAAAAGTCATTTAACATGTGCTCAAAACACACTTCAACAACCAATGAATCTACATATGATACTGGTGAACTTTAAAATTTTGGATTTGGATTTCTCTGTAATCAAAGAGTTCATTTATACAGATTTTAAAATTTTGGACCATTGATTTCATAAGATTTTGATTATTATAATTTTTCAGTATAAAGTCAATGGTTATAGAAAAATGTGATGCTCACATGATCGGGGATTATGCATTTCATTAAAAGATAATGATGGCAATAGCACCTGGGTGATACATTGGAGAACAATGTAAACTTTGAGATGGTTAAAGGCCAAAAAACAAACATAGTGGTGGCTATGTGAGAAACATCCCAATTTTTAACGTGGTTATAGGTAAAAGCTGCCTACCCAACAAAAGAAAGACCAAAAAGAAGAGAGAGGAGAAGGGGAAAACAAGGCAGCTGTAAATATTTATTGACTAGTCATTATGCAGTTTGTGTGTATGCTTTTTGCCATCCTGTGTCTTTTCCTGCAACTTCTTTTGCAACTGGAGAATCCCAGATAGTGAATTTCAAATTGCTGTTGACTCTTTCTGAGGATTATGATTCTGGAAACTTGGGGACTGGCACAAACGACAAAGAGATGGGATTAGTGGTCCTTTTATTTTAAGTCACTATATAATTGTTCCTATATATATATATATATATATATATTGAGTGAATCATGTTTCTTTCCTAACCATTGTCACTCTCTCTCAAACTTTAACTGTGCCATTACCTATGACAGACTATAGTACCTAGCACTCTACAGTTAGCAGCGATGGCAGCTCAGATGTTGGCCATCAGCCCTGCTTTGTCATTAATTTCTGCCGTGGTGAGAGATATAGTGTTTCTAGTATATACATGGCATTTGTGCTTTCTATTGTGAGTTTGGTACTGTTGTCGTAAGGCACCATTTCTTTCGATTATTTGTAGGTAATTCCTTCTATTGCTCTTGTTACTGCCTACCTTGGTAAAAGGCTACGTGAGATATCCCAAAATGCACATCTCAGTATTGCTATGCTCGCAGCATACTTGAATGAGGTATATATCTTATGATGACCAAGAAGTGTATTGTTTTTATTGCTGTTCTTGGATATACCTGTTCAATGATGGGATCCCTGATTTTATTACAAACTTATCAAAGCACATATGCACGCATATGAGGGAAATACGATGGTATGGACACATTATTGGGAAGACGAAATTCTTTAGTGGCCATTTTTGGTTCTTTTTGATAGTTGATATGCTTTTGTATTGATGCATTGTATCAGGTCATACCATCTATTCTTTTTGTCAAGTCAAGCAGTACCGAGTGGTCCGAGAGTGTAAGGTTCAACAGGCTTGCTCTTGCTGACCTGTCTGCACGTTTGAAGAAGAAGAAAATGAAGGCACTTGCTCCTCAGATTGTCCAAGTCATATATTTTGGAGCCTTGTCTGTGTTTTGTGTGGGATCCCTGGTTCTCTCTGGCGGAACTCTTGATGGTTGCAGTTTGATTTCTTTCATAACTTCCTTGGTTTTCTTAATTGAACCAATTCAGGTAATATGTTTGGCGGTGATTACTTATTTTAGCTCCTCCTCAGCCCTTCTTTCTGTCTCTACCTCTCTCTCTGCTCTCATCGTGGAAGATATCAGAAGATTTTAGAAGCGGATCCTGTTTGCTTATTTCAAACAGTGTAATCCATCTTGGCCTTATATCGGTGCTGATAAATAAAGATGATTTCCATCCTGAAGTTTGACTGAAACATAAAGGATTCCTTCAGGCTTTTTAAAAAAATGTAGGTAAGATTCATTGAGTCTTTCAAAAATTGTTCGTAGGGTGGTTTTTTTCTCTTTTTTTCTCTTTTGCTGTGTCAGTACCCTCATCCTTTGGTGCCCACAGTTGCTTCATGTATGTTTAACTGATAACTAAAAACAGTTTGAAGAAAGGTAATTCAATTAATTTATTATAGTGATATTTGGCTGCTGCTTTGAACAATCAGGATGATTTTGACATATCATGTCTGTATTTGGCTTTTATCCTTAAGAATTGCTGTGGTCTTTCGATTATGAATTTCATAATTGTGCTGAATTTTTCCTAATCTTGTTCTCTGTTTTTTTTTTTTTTTTAATTATCATCAGCCATTGAAGAGCTGTCTTAAATTATCAGTCTGAAATTGAGGAATCCCGCAGGGTGTTGGAAAAGCTTATAATGAATTGAAGGAAGGAGAACCTGCTATTGAGCGATTGTTTGACCTTGCTAGATTTGAACCTCAAGTATGGAACACTATGCCCTTCAATTTCTTCAAGTTATCTTTTCAGGGAAAAAAAATATTAGTAATATATTTGTGCAAGCTGCTCTCAAGACGTTTTAGAAAAAAGATTTCTTGGATGTATCATTTCAAACTTCAAGGAAAAGTAGTCTGCTTGTAGTCAAGTAACAGATGGCCTCATGTTTGTCTTTTGAAATTCTTCATGTACGGACATTTGTGGAAACATAGATACCAGGTTGTCTGTCCATTATGCAGTATGTAGACAAGTGTTGTTAACATAATAGGTTATCATCAAGAACCATCTTTAGTATGCACAATGCCAGGGGGATGTGAATTCTGGTAACTACATGGATCCAAAACTTTTACTTGGGGCAAACTTTTCAATTATTTTTTGTTGAACGGGAATTGCTTTAAAGCAAGTTAAAATGGGGAAAGATACCTTTATGACATTTTTTGAACTCCTTACATGTGATGCCCACTTCAACTGGATGTGAAACACCCTTTGGATCTCAAAAAGTAAACATTTTCCCTGACATAGCCAATAGAGCAACATAAATCCAACCCATGAGATTATGAAGTGATTAAAGGAGATCATGATAGATGTTCTAGTGATCTCATATTAAGGGGGAGGGAAGAATAACAAAATGCATCAAAGTCTTTTTGCAAATGCCAAAGAATGAAATTATTAAGAAAACAGGCACTAAAAGAGGCAGGAGATGCACAAAGCATATGCCATGGTCTATAATGGGGAAACCTCGCCCTGTTGTAGGAGAGAGAGGAACAGAGTTGGTTTGCAAAATCAGGAGGAACGGACTTTTTATGATGTTTCAGGTAGACATAGAAAGAGCAAAGAAGAAATTGAAGAGAGTTCCAAGTATTCATAAGGGAAGATAGGAGAGTGTTAAAGATAAAGGTCAAGATTGATGGGAGAACGGAAGGGGGAAGAGGAATGATACCCTGACAGTGGTGAAGTATTAGATAAATAAGAAATGACAACCTAATGCATGAGGGTCCCACACCATGGTGTCTAGGGAAGGTTAGAGGTGCACAATCCTCCTTTTATATTGTAAAAAAATAGTTTTTATGGTTTGAACTTATTAGGTATATTTTATTAGCTTATTTCTATAATAAAATTCGGTCTCAATCTAGTTGTATTTGAGTCTTCTAATTTGTTAATTGTAATTAATTGTGTCTCAAGATAAGTTCTTCAAAGATGAAAATGATCAAGTGCACAAAAAACACACATATGCATTTAGGAATGTGGCTCCAAGAATGACAGACACCTAAAGCACACTCATATATTATTTAATAGAATAAGTCTTGCACATGCGCATTTGAGGCACGCTTGTGTACAAATAACAAAATGGGTCACGCTCATGTGCATTTGAGGCACCCACGTGCGCAAATAACAGCAGCTATGGGAATGATCTGTGCATAAATTGCAAATGAAGAGTTCATATGTGCGCTGACATTTGAGCTAGTGTTTGAATGCTAGCGTATGAATTTTACTGTTCGATGTTTTTTTCCTAATTTCTAGCCTCACTTAGACTTCTTTCTCTTAACATAACCGTCACCCATGTGAAAATAGAAGAAAAGAAGAGCTAGATAAGTGAGAAGAAAAAGAGAAAACCTCTTTTATTATTTGTGATCCGAAAATAGGGGTTTCCTCATCCCAAAATCATTTTTACCACCGTCAAACATTTGTTCCAAATCTGTGAGCCTTCGAAATTCCGTTGATGGTTTGATTCTTTGAGTTCCAAAAGTGTTGGTTGCTCTTGAGACAGTGAAGTAAGTCTAAGAGAAGATTGGAATGTGTTCTATTTTATTGCTAGGAAGCAAAGTCGAACAGTTCTTTAGTAGGGGTTACTTCTCAGGAATAAGTTGGCTAAGAATTAAAGTATCTATATCACTTAGCCTATAAGTTAATTTTTTCATAGTAGATTTACTTTCATTGGTTGGATAAGTCCGAAGAGTTTTACTCAAGAACTACTTGATTCTTGAAGTTTTCATTCGCCACCACATCTTATGAATTTATTTCTACATTTTGTTTATTGCGTATATTAGTGATATTGAATGAGTAGGATTATTATTATATTCATAATATCTAGAGATAAATATTCCTTACTTTTATTGAATATTTATGTAATTTATTCTTCCGTATCGCAAAAGGTTAAAACCATAGTCATTAAGGATTACCCAGTTTGTTTTTTAGAACTAATGAATTCTAAATCATAGTAAAACAACCTTTCCTTTGTACAAAGGTTTGCTTCCTTATTAGATAAATTAAAAAGAGCAAAAAGCAAAAATGTTGGAGTCATGGACAATGCATATGAGAGGCAACTGCCATTCTTCACGTCCTAGTTGTGCATGTAGTTGGCATACAGGTGTTCAAGCCTCATATGGGTGTGGCATCTTAGAAGCGGTTGGTAGAAATTTGTTCTTACTTTTTCTTTAATTTTTTCCTTGTTTTCTTGGGAGTGTATGTCCAAATATGCAACTATGCAGTGGATCTTTCCCACACCCCCTATCCTTGGTTGTTGTGGAGATTGATTCTTTGAGATACTCCAATGCCTATGAAGATGGTAAATTTTTAGGAATGAACCTGATCAAAATTTAAGGACCTGCATTTTGCAATTGCCGCACCAACAACTCAGAGCATGATGCATAATCTAGTTTTTTCTATAGACTTATAAAAACTTGGAGTGATATGATAAAAAACAATATATATTATAAACCTGCTTACATTTTTGGACGATATTGTACAAACTAAAGTGAAATGACGAAAACAAATTCATATAATTGACTTCATGTAATGAGACATAAGGCTTGGTTGTTGGTGTTGGATAATCTAGTTTTTTCCTAATTGGGGTGTGTCCGTTATCTTCATTAGGAATGGTATTACTATGTGGTGTTAATTTATGTGGCCCACTATAATTGGCACTTCTCGAATCGGAATCATCATTTTTAATCTCTGAACTAATATTTGGAAAGGAATTTTTAATTGGTATTTATTTTGAAGTGGTATTGTGAATGAAATGGGCGCTGTTCTTGTATAGGTGAACAACAAACAAGATGCAATTGATATAAATTCTGTTACTGGAGAAGTGAAGTTCTGTGGCATCTCATATCAATATAGAGATGATTTTCCTCTTGTATTGAATGGAGTAGATCTTCATATTAAAGCTGGGGAGACAGTGGCTCTTGTTGGCCCTTCTGGAGGAGGAAAGACGACCCTTGTTAAACTACTGCTTCGCCTTTATGATCCTTTATGTGGTGTGTTATGTTAATTGAAAAGACAAGTTTTTCCTCAACAGGTTTAGTTATATTACCGTACAGTTCAGGAGATTAATCAATCACTTTTCTCCTTTTGGTGGCTTTGATGCTGTCATTTAACTAAAAGTCATTGCAATTTTGCTTCACCATGTTTGCAGGTTGTATATATATTGATGATTTCAATATTCGGAGCATCCGACTGGAAAGTTTACGGAGGCACATTGGTCTGGTTTCTCAAGACATTGTGAGCAGCTGGCATCCACATCCATGCTATTGTCTCTAGGCCTGTTTTTATTACACTTCTCCCATGAACCCTCTGGGGCTTCCAATGAAATATAAGAGAAGTCCTTACTCTTGGTTCTTCATACAGCTGGAAGATACCATATCATAGTGAAATTTTTTGCATTATGTTGCTGAGGCTTAAATAATTTGGCTAGCACTCTTGACATGCATGAATTAACTTGTCCTTTATAGTCCTACTTGGAGCCCTTTAGATGGCAAAATACCTGGACAACAGTGTTTGCTGCAGTGTTTACTTCTGCCCTAGCTGAGACTGATCAATATACTTATTTTTTAGCTGGGGCAGAGTACATGAGCCCTAGCTGTTGTGGCATCTTTCCTTCTTCACTGATTCATATTTGTTGTGTGCCTTTTTCAATGATGATCTTTTCCGTGAAACATTCTACTGATTCTTATTAGTTTATCTGCTGAACTCTTTTTCCTTTTTATTTGCATTAGATCCTGTTTTCAGGAACAGTTGCAGAAAACATTGGGTATAAGGATCTGATGACAGAAATTGACATGGAGAGAGTTGAGCATGCGGCAAAAATGGCAAATGCAGATGAATTCATTAGAACCCTTCCTAATGGTTATGAGACAAATATTGGACCAAGGGGCTCGATGTTAAGTGGAGGCCAGAAGCAAAGGTTAGGCCCTAAAGTTTGAAATTATTGCTTGTGCTACTTATAATTATGAGATTTGTCTAAGGTGAAAAATAATCTATGCTCTCAGATAAAATGGCAAGAGATTCATGTTTTCCTATTAAATTGGCCACAGCATGGCATTACACCATTCTTGTGGTTGACATTGAAAGCAAGGAGAAAAATGGGGGGCAGGGGCCTTTTCGGATTCTGATTACTAAAAGTTGTGGCTTCTTGGATTATTTAGTTATGGGGTCTGGGGTGGGTAATCATGGTGAAGCTTCTGTATCCTTTGGCTGACAGCAGTAATCCTTAGTCGTCATTGTTTCATGCAGACTAGCTATTGCAAGGGCTCTTTATCAGAATCCATCAATATTAGTTTTGGATGAAGCAACATCTGCCTTGGATGGCAGGTCTGAGTTGTTGGTGAGACAAGCTGTGGAGCGTGTGATGAAGAATCATACTGTAAGGACACTAACCCCTGCTCATTTTCCATTGTTCTTACTGGTTAAACTTTTATCTTTGATGTTATCCTAATCTGTTTGGTTCTATGGTAAAAAAAGTTCCAATGTGACTCCAAATTTGTTTTCTCGAGTCATCTGCATAGCATTTCTCTTGAAGAAGGGGCAACATCACGTTTTTGTGCTCATTTGATGGCTTAAAATTTATGGCTGTGCAACTTGGATTTTTGGCTATGATTCAATATCTATTTTACTCAAGTAAAAGTGCACTATTAAGGATTACCTTTGTGTGGTTTTCTCTCACCTTTTCTTTTCAACCCCTCTTTTTCTATACTGAAGCAGTCCCATTATCCAATCCTGCAGATCAAATAAAATTACCTTAGTGCACATGGCTGAAAATTGGCTGATATTTTTGACCTATGATTGCAGTTGTTGCTCTATATGCTAGGAATTGTGATTTTCTGCAGAAGTAGCTTTGCTATAATGATTATGTCGATTTTTTTACCACTGCATTGAACCTGGGTCCTCATAACATTATCACTTATCAGCGAAATGTGCTAATTCCTGCTCAATGTGCAATCCCTTATGTATGATGTTCATGAATTTCGTTCTCACAATTGCCTTTGCACTTATCCCAGTCGTGTTGTGTTAAGTGGCTGCCCTTGAGGAAGATGGTTGTTTCAGAATGGATGAAATTGATGAAGCATTGTGAATAATATCAAACAGTGTTGGATTTGTGCAGTGTCAGTTGCCCTCTCAGTGTGGTTGAATTGCTCGTGATGCTTATGGATGCGTGATAGAAATCCTTTGATGTAAAGCTAATAATCTTTGACGTTTGTTAGGGTAAATATTAACACTTGAACTATGTGGTCCTGTTGTTATCATATTGCATGACAGCAGGTGGAGAAGGTCGAGAAGTAATATTGTTTGTTGAGCAACTTCGTGGCTGAGGCTTAGCATGTTTGTTGTGCTATTGAGGGGCCCCTATTTGATAGATTAGAACCCTTTGCAGTTCACTTCTCTAAGAAGCCTCTTTTGACAAGCCATCAATATGTGATCGCCATGCTGATGCTCTTCCTTTTTCTTCCCCGCACTTTGTGTAGATGAAAAATATTTGGTGGTGGATTCTAAGGGGAATATTACCACTGCAGATTTGTGCCCCTGCGTTAGTTACTCAAACCTATTCTAGTTTTAGAATTATCAGGTTTTCTCATCTAATCCTGCTCCTTGCGTATGTTTCATCCTATGGTCAAATTATGTTAGTGGTTTTTATTAATAGGTCAGACAGGGATTCCGAGCATTGTTTCCCATTTGATTCCTTTGAATTTCATATTTGAAGCTGCGATTGTTATATTAGCAAAAATTTGGGTTTCATTTGGTTTGGTTTCAGCAAGAGAGTGATGGGAGGTTGGTGGTTCGTAGCCAAGCCACTGGTTTATGCAAGTAGGCCACTACTAGCCATCCTTAATTTCCAACCTACTGATTTTCAAAGGGGAGCGTGGCCTATTGGTAGGGTTTTCACCATATGAAATTTGGTGGTCATGAATTTGAGCTATAGAGATAACCTCTTACATAATACAATATAGAAGGAAAGAAGGTTGAGTGCAAGAGAACTTGAAAATTGAAAATTGAAGTTGATGATCAATAACACACGAGCTGGTTTTTTAATTTCATATGAAGATGCTTCATTCTGAATAATATGGTGATTTTAATCGTAACATTGAATTTTTTTCACAAGTCATATTTCCATCCAGCTTATCACGAGCATATGGGGCTATAATTTACTGACCTAAACATACACTGATTTTTTTTTTCTTTTTAAATTTGTGCAGGTTCTGATTATTGCTCACCGGTTGGAGACAGTGTTGATGGCTGAACGAGTTTTCCGTCTGGACAATGGAAAATTGGAGGAGATTGCTCATTCATCTCTTGTGCTTGGTGATCAACAGTTACTAGCATCAGCTGCTGGTCTGGTGGTTTGATAACCAAGAAGAAATAAGGCTAAAATATCATATGAATGGCTGCATTCTATTCCTCATTGTCGCCATTATGCAGGCAAAAAGACAACTATGGTTGCTGGATGGTTTGATGGCATATTAACCGTTGTAATTATATGCATTAAGTTAATGCAAATCCAATGCTTAGAAGTTGTGATGCTTGTATATGAAAATAGTAATATTGGGGGCATTTTGTAGACGTTCGTTTTGATATGATATAATATTATATCTATTCATTTATTTTCATCAAATGGATCGGATAGAAATAGCTCATTCATCTCTTGTGGGTGCTGATCAACATTTGCTGGCATCAGCTGCTGGTCTTTTGGTTTGAGAGTCACTGCTATATTGATTAGTACAGAAGGGAAGCAAGGCTGATGTATCATATGAATAGTTGCATTTTGTTCCTCATTTTGGACATTATGCAAGAAGAAAAATAAGTATAGATGTTTGGTTCGAGTGATCATATTCTAACTGTTAGATTTGCATTGTAGTTGATGAAAATCCAATGGACAGAAGTCATGGTGCTTGCTTAAGACAAAGTAATGTTATGTGATCAATTTTTAGATATTTATCCTGCTATAGTGTATTATCTATCTAGTTATTTTTATATGACCTATTGGAATTGTTATATGAATGAGATGACCTGTTATTTGAAAATTTTCTAAGGGTGTCCCATAAATGTTTTTAATGTGACAACATTTTTGTAACACTGGCCATCTATATCTTTTTATTTTTTAGCTTTTGATTGAGTTAGAAACCTACTAAAGTTTTCTCAATAATTGAAGGTTTTTGTCATAGCAAGGTCTAAGATTGAGTGATAAAAAGTTGAAATTTATTTTATATTTTGGTTACATGTTGTAATTTTTATCATTTGTTTCTTGTTGCTAACTTTATGGAATGACTATAACAAGAATGACAAGTCACAATACAATCAACAATATCCACCTTATTCAAAAATATCAAAATGAATGATGGTAGGCCAAATATATGAGGAAAAAACAAAAATTTATTTTTATTTTTTTCTTTTTAACAGGATAAAATATAGATGTGTTAAATAAGTCGTACTATCCATAATACAATATGACTCATAATAAATAATATTGGATTGTATATAATACGATCTAATACTTTAGATCGTCCTAGGTTACACAGTAGACAGATCGTGAGTTATATCAACTCGTGACACAATCAGGCCATGGCTCAAAATTTTTTTTATCAAACGATCAAATGACCATTTGGCGGGCAGGGGGAGCCCCCTATTTTATTCAAAAAATAAATATTAAAAAATTC
>JAODPA010041606.1:0-11973 GCA_025585075.1 Nepenthes mirabilis | reverse complement strand
AATAATAACATCATCAAATTAAAGTTTTTACAATATGAAAAAATCTATGCTTTTATACAATTTGTTAGGATTTTTTAAAAATAAAAATATACATATAACCAGCACAGTGGAAACCACGAACATTCAAAATTTTCAATAATTGTTAACAACCAAGCATTGTGTGAGCATAATGAATAAATCATGCAACTAAATATATAAGTTATATAATAATATTTGATGAGTACACCTATAGTGGGTTGGCCTAAGAAAGAGGAACTGTCCAAATCCACAAAGGCCCGTATGTGTGCCTAAACGGTCAACGAAGCCATTGACCAAACAAAAGACAAAAGAGACTGGCCAAGACTGACGAGTAACTAGCTCACAGAGACGGTCAATATTTTTGTTGACTGAAAACGCTAGAGTAGGCCGACCCAAGTGCAAGCCTCACACGGGCCAAGCCCAGTTTGGCTCACACTTCCGTCCTTGACCAGCAATGATCTTCTCTCCTAATTTTGCGCTCTCCTAAAAAGGAAATCTCCACCGTAACGGTCGCCAACAGATTCAACGCACATCCAACAAGGAAAGCACCAGATTTTCTCACCTGTTTGCAACAAACCCTAGCGAATTACAAAATGCATAAGGAAGGCAATCCACCTAAGGAGCAGTTACCGCCATTGAGGCCCCACGCCACGAAAGGAAGCCAACCCAGCGGGGTGCGAGAATTAAGCATTCCTGCCTAAGGAAGGATGCCCAGAATCTCAGCTATAAAAGCCCATGGAGTCTTCACTTCAGGGCACACTCTTATTCTGACATAATAGTTCTCATAAGCTTACACAGCACTCGCACAAGCCCTCACACTTTCTTTTCCCGAAGAATCCCTCATAAGACAGCGTTCTTGCAAGCTCCCACGCTTACAGAATGCTAACTCTCTCTCTCTGTTACTACGTTCCCTGAGAATATAGTGTTAGAAGTTAAGGCTCCTCTCGAGCCACAGAAACCCTCTCACGGCGAGAGCCAACTACCGTCACAAACATTCTTTGCACTTCTCATTATTTATCATTTTTGCCATAATCTTCTTAATTCGAAGGTTGTTTACTGACTTGAGCGTCGGAGTATTTTCGGTGGGATAACTTTTTACCGATACCTGACCTCTTATTTGTTGTAGTGGTGTGCAGGATCCAGATTTGACGAATGGAGTCGGATTCAACAATCGACTTGACCCGAACCTGTTTGAAGTTTGGTTCTATGATACATCATTGGCGCTGTTGTGGAAAGCGCTTACAAAAAGCTAGCCACTTTGCTCAGATATTTTCCTCAGCTTCACCTTCTAAACCTACGCCATCAACTAAAATGGTAAACATAAGGGCGCAAGCCAGCAAGCCTGCCAAAGACGTGACCTCACCTGACTAGGACCACACTGCTGATGCCGTGGTCGACGGGACGATCAACGGGATGCCTACACTTTTCTTTCAAAATCTGGTGGAGCACATGCAGAATACAAACAAGATGCTCCAGATGCTTTGCTTCCACCAGAAGCACGCACAACAGGAGGCTCCACCAACAGTAGCCCCTGCACCAGCCTCCAAGAGAGCAGACCAGAGGAAGAAGAGACCGTCCAGAAAATCCAGAAGGCCGGCCAACATTTAGACACCAGAGTCCTCAAAGGCCCAAAGCCGACTAAGACCTAAGGAACGTTTTGGCAGCATGACTTCGGAGGAAAGCTTGGAACGAAAGAACACCCGATATTCTTGGGCGGAATCTAGGCCTCAGGCCTAAGAGGAAGCCTCCTGAGCCATCAGATCCACTGGTGGTAGTAGCCGGTCGGCTACTGGCTACACTAGAGAAAGGACAGAGTTGAAAACATATCTCAACTCCAAAAGATCAACCAACACTGCCCAAGCAGACCCAAGATTGGAGAAGATCGAAAATCGCATCTTCAAAGACGATAAACACGCGATAGATCTTAACAAATCTCCTTTCACCACAGAGATCTTGAACTATCCAATGCCAGCAGAATTCAAAATGCCAACCCTTGACTCATATGATGGGAGCGCTGATCTCATGGGTCACCTCAATCACTTCTGTACCTATATGAGTTTGCAAGGGTTAGAGGACGCAACCATGTGCCGCTATTTTCTGCTTACCTTGAAGGGGACACTCGCATTTGGTTCTATCACCTCCCCTCATATTCGATCCAAAGCTTTTGGGAGCTGACTGATCTCTTCTTGGTGCAATACGCCTCCAGCCGTCGAGAAGAGAAGCAGCCTTGGCATCTATCTCACATCAAGCAGAAAGACGGAGAGAATCCGCAAAGATTTCTGGATCGCTTCGTGGCAAAAGCTAGGCGGATCCCCAGGCTCACGGAGGAGATGAAGTTTAGCAGTTTCATCTCTGTGCTGACGTACGGGGACTTCTTTAGGCATCTGGCGCATAAGAATCCGCAGACCTTTCAGGAAGCGAAATCTATCACCAGGGCTTATGCAGCAGTAGAGGAGGCCAACGAGGCTAAGTATCTCGAGTGAATCGAATAGCCTCGCTCTTTCCCAATAGAAGGAAAGAGGAAGTGCAACAGCGGTGACCACTCCCGTAGAAAGCACCACAGGACCGGACCGCCAGAGCGTAAGGACTATGGGCCGATCAATCTTATACCCTTGACTGACATGCGTTCGAAGATCCTCATGCAAATCCATGGGAAAAAGTTCCTTAAATGGCCGAAGCCACTTAAGAAAGCGGAAGGAGGGAATCCAACCAAGTATTCTAATTTTCGTCGATCTTCCAAACACTTCACGGAAGATTGCAAGACTATCCAGTGGGAGATAGAAGAGCTGATCGGCAGAGTCCATCTCACTAGATTCATCAAGAACTCTGGCTAGAGCTCTAGCACAGTAGGCGGTGAAGGATCAAAGCCTTCCCCTCCATGGAATCAGGTCGTAGTAGGAGTGGTCAATATGATCACAACTCGGCCGACCAAAACACCAACGGACAATAAGGAATAGCAGGTTAAGAGGAAGAAGCAATGCACTGAAGGCAATGTCATTAGCTTTAGCGACAATGACCTGAAACATGTAATTTCTCCCCATGCAGATCCCTTTGTTGTATCCGCGCTCATTTCGGACGGTAGCGTCGACTATAAGTTGAAACGAGTATTTATTGATAATTGAAGTTCACGTGATTTGCTTTACTTTGATGCATTTTTTAAACTTTTTTTTGGTAAGTAACTTTTTTTAAACTTGATTTAAAAAAGAGTCAGTTAAAGCCTGCCAAAGGCCCAGTATATAGCCTTGATAACGAGCCATTGTCTGTCCAAGGAACGATCCAGTTAGAAGTCACCTTGGGCACATACCTAAGAATGGCGAGTCATACACTCACCTTCTTAGTAGTTGATCTACCCTCCGTCTACAATGCTATACTGGTTGCCCGTGCCTAACAGCGTTCGGAGCTGTTACTTCGATACCACATCTCAAGATGAAATTCCTAACAGCATATGGTGTGGGCGAAGTGTTAGGCGACCAAGTCACTGGGCGGACGTGTTACATGTCCCAGATTGCTCCAAGTGGTAGCGCTAAGTTGACAAAAGAACTCGACCATTGAGTTGAAGCAACTTTACAATAATTGTAGTCTGGAGAGGCGACTGATCTAATCCCATTGAACCCGAAAGATCCGAAAAGATGCGTACAGATCGGCAGCTTACTCGCCGGGATACTGCGCGACGAGTTGATCACGTTCTTCTAACGAAACGCCAACATCTTTGTATGAACTCCCACTGATATGCCTGAGATTCCGGCAGAAATAATGGTCCACAAGTTAGACCTCGATCCCGACTACAAGCCTATCAGGCAGAAGAGAAGAAATCACTCAGTGGAGAAGTTGATCGCCATTCGGGAAGAAGTAAAAAAGCTACTTGATACTGGCTTCATCAGGGAGGTCCAGTATTCGAATTGGCTTTCCAACGTCGTCCTGGTAAAGAAAAGTAATGGGAAATGGCGAATGTGCATCGACTTCACCGACATTAACAATGCCTGCTTGAAAAACAGTTTTCCTTTACTCAAGATCGACCTGTTGGTGGATTTCACATCTGGACACGAGCTGTTGGGCTTCATGGACATGTACTCAGGTTATAACTAGATCCGAATGATCCTAGGGGACGAGGAGCACCCTTGTTCATAATGGACGAAGGAACCTATTGCTATAAGGTCATGCCTTTTGGTCTAAAGAACGGGGGCACCACTTACCAACAGCTCGTGAATAAGATGTTCGAAAAGCAGATCGGCCGCAATATGGAGGTGTATGTCGACGACATGCTCGTCAAGAGCAGGACCACCAATGACCATATTTGTGATATGGCTGAATCCTTTGAGGTGCTCCACACACATCAAATGAAGTTGAATCCGGCCAAGTGCGTCTTTAGAGTCTCCTCAAGGAAGTTTCTGGGTTTCATCATCTCCCAACGAGAGATCAAGGCAAACCCAAAGAAAATCAAGGCTCTCGCAGACATGACTCCGTCCCGGAGTGTCAAAGATGTCCAGCGGCTTACCGGATAACTAGCGGCCTTGTCCTGTCTCTTAGCTAAGTCAGAGAACAATTATCAGCCTTTCTTTAAAACACCAAGGGGAACAAAAGCAAATGGATTCCAGTGGACAGCAAAGTGTCAGACAGCCTTCGACAAATTGAAGTGATATCTGGCCAGCCCGCCGTTGCTAACGTCACCCAAGGACGGAGAGGAGCTATATCTTTACCTAGCGGTGTCAGATGTGGCCTCCAACTCCATCTTCGTACGCCAGAACCCCGACGTTCAGCGGCCGGTCTACTACATGAGCAAAACGTTGACCGGCTCAGGGACACGCTACCCACACGCAGAAAAGTTAGCCTTGACACTTGTCTTCTCCGTCCGGAAGTTGAGACCTTACTTTCAAACTTATCGTGTGATTATTCTCACCGACTTGCCTTTGAAGAACATTCTCCAAAAACCTGACATTTCTGGATGGCTGGTAAAGTGGGCTATTAAATTGGGAGAGTTCAACATCGAATTTCGGCCCAGGCACACCATTAAAGGGCAGGCTCTGGCCGACTTCATCGTCAAAACTATGACACCAATTCTTGAGAAACATCCCCCTAAGGATGTGGAATAGCACGAGGAAGAGTCAAAATGGGTCCTCAACATGGACGGATCGTCTACGGACTCAAATAGCAGAGCCGGAGTAGTTTTAAAAATCCCAGACGGGTTTGAAGTGAAGTATTCGCTCAGACTCGACTTCCCGGTGACCAACAACGTTGCCAAATACGAAGCCCAGTTGCCTGGGTTAAGGCTAGCTAAAGAATGCTCAGTTAAGCAGTTGACCATCTACAGCGCCTCTAAGTTGGTCGTCAACCAGGTTAACGAGAGTTTCGAGGCATGTAACCCTCACCTGGCTAAATACTTGGCTAAGGTGAAGGAGACCAGTCGGAGATTTGACAAGGTGACCCTTATTCACGTTCCCAGAATTGAGAATTGGAAGGTCGATCAACTAGCCAGGGCAGCGGCGGTCGAAAACTCGGAGCAATATTCGAGGGACATGCGGGGAACTCTTAGCACTCCCAGCATAGAGGAACAGGAAGCGATACAGATCTCTGAAGTAGAAAACTGGATGACACCAGGCCAAAGATACCTGATGGACGGAGCACTCCCAGAAGACGCAGATGAGGCCAAGCGGGTCAAGAAGACAGCCAGCTGGTATACCGTAGTCGATGGACGGCTATATTGCCATGGTTACTCTACTCTGTATCTCCGGTGCCTCACCCCAGAGAAGGCTGACTATGCCCTAGGCGAAGTCCACCTCAAAATTTACGGATCACACATCGGCGGCAAGAACTTAGCATTCAAGACAATGCGTCATGGTTATTACTGATCAACGATGAAGAAAGATGTGCTCGAGTTCATAAAGAAGTGCAAAAACTGCCAGATTCATGGCAATCTTCACCACCATCTGCCTGCTGAGCTGAAAACCCTCTAGGGTCCATGGCCTTTCGTGTAGTGGGGGCTTGACATTCTCGATCGGTTTCTCATTGCAGCAGGGAAAATAAAGTTTATTATCACAGGTATCAACTACTTCACCAAGTGGGTTGAAGCCATCCCGCTGGCCAAGATCACGGAGCACAACGCTCTTGAGTTCGTCTGACAAAACATAGTTAGTAGATTTGATGTTCCCAATGTCATCGTCACCAACAATGGAACCCAATTCTCAGGAAAATGTTTCACCAAATATTGCATCAGTCTAGGCATTAGATTGGTCTACACTTCAGTGGCATACCCGCAAGTAAATGGACAGGTAGAGGTCACAAATCGTATGCTACTCCATGGTCTCAAGACAAAGTTGGAGGACGCCGGGGGCTCCTGGGTGGATGAGCTACCCTCAGTTCTTCTGTCTTATCAAATGACTCCAAAGGACCCAACTCACGAGACACCTTTTAGTCTCTATTACGGGGCTGAAGCGGTAATTTTGGTTGAGATCGGGCTTCCAAGCCTTGCAATCAAATCCATCGATTCGTTAAACAACTGCCAGAAAATCTTAGAGCACCTAGGCTTGTTAGAAGAAGCTCGCAACACTGCCAAGATGTGGATTGCGATCTACTAACAGCGAATTGCTTACTACTACAATAAGAAGGTAAAAGTATGGCAGTTCAATGTTGGAGACTTGATCTTGCGGAGAATTAAAGCCATAGGCAAGGTTGCCAACCGGAATAAATTTTTTCCAAATTAGGAAGGGCCTTTATTAGTCTCTGTCATCCTGCGGAACGAAGCATACAAACTCCGAACCTAGGATGGCAGGTCGGTTCCACGAACGTGGAACGTGACCCACCTTAAATGCTACTTCCAGTGAGGGTACAGGTAGGTCATCCATATGTATGCTTGTAAGTATATGTACTATTCCCAATTAATAAAAGAAGCATTCTTTTTCATTTGCACTGTGTTATGTGTTGTCTTTTACTTCCTTCTCTATTCTGTGTGTTTGTGTGCATGCTTTACGTGTTTGCAGGACTACGCAAATGACCTAGACTGCCTCTAAGTCGGGCGGGTTCTCACCCGCTCGTAAAACCCTGGTCATTTAGGCAGCCCCTAAGCAGTCATATTTAAACCCTGGTCATCCAGGTGGCCCCTAAGCGGTCGTATTTAAACCCTGGTCATCCAAGCGGCCTACTAACGGTCGAACTAAATCTTGGTCATCCAAGTAGCCCATTTGTGATCAAAATTTTAGGGGCCTTAAATAGCACGCGTGACGACCTCTTACACAAGGAGATAGCATGGTCAATCAACGACTATCGACATAAATAGAGCAACCTGCTCCAAATGTTGGTCGCCCAAGTTCATACTAGGGCAGCGCCACCGAGTCTTTACTCCTACATGAGTATAGATCAGACTTAGCACGACATCCAGGCTAGTCTTAATGTCTTCTCAAGGGCTCAAGACCTTCAGAGAACCCCAATAATGTCTCAAGTAAGCTATGGAGGGATTAAAAACAATGAGGGAGTTGGGTAATAAGGTCTCAACTTGTATACACAAATTTGGCCAGATAACTCAACAACAAGGGATTAAAAATAACAACAAAGGCAAAGACATATAATGTCACTAAAATAGTCGTTTCATTAATTATGTTCTCTCATAATTACATCAATTACAAAAATAGGGAGTAAATAAGCTATGGAGGTGTGGAGTTTCCAGAAGGAGGCAGTGGCAGCCCTGGACCACTCCAGGGCTCCCCCACAAGGCTCTCACGACATTAGGCAGACCGGTTCACACTGGGTCAAGATACTCAACTGAAAAATTGGTGTCCACCAGCCTGGCGATGCGCCGGCTAATGTTGACCCCCTCCCATAACCATGTCAACAACATGTTCAAAACCTCATGGGACGAATACAAGTGGCCAACTCATTCTCCAAAGTAGCTATTTGCCCTGCGAGCTGGTCAATGCACCGTGTAGTCCAGTCGACCTCCTCTTTTAGGTGAGTGTTCTCCTCTTTGAGTTTGTCATTCTCCTCTACCAGACCTGCCACCACTGCCTCTCTTATACTAGCATTCTCCTCTTTTAGCCGGGCATTCTCTGCCTCCAAATTGGTCAACACGGACCCTAGGAAAATTGCGTCCTCCCGGTGCTCCGCCTTCAGCGCGTCCAACTCCTGGTTGAGCTAGGCAATCACCTTTTCTCTATCGGAGATCGCCAGGTCTCACTGGCCAAGCGCCTTAACAACTATGCTCGAAACCTTTTCCATTTGCGAAAATAGTAAGTGTCAGCAACGATAAAATTGAAGGAAAAAACAAGTCACAAAAGTTTACCTATCAAATCCTGCGCACCGGCAACTCTGGCCTGACATGAGGCCTTAGCTCTAGCGGCGGAGGATTAGAAGTGGAACCCTCCTGAGTAGGCCTAGTAGTGGCCTCCGCCGCCAACTCTTCTGGCACATCCGCCATAAGATCCTCTGTCCCCACCAGCTCTCCAACGACGGGCTCCTCCAGCCTTTCCACGGCTTGGGCAGGCTCTCTAACGGTGGCCTCCTCGGTAATCTCTACTCTAACACCAACCACTGATTGAGGCTCTTCGATAGTTGGTGCTCCTTGTGCCTCCTGAATCTCCTCAAAAATGGGCTTGTCAGATAATGTAATGACCGGCATGACAGGAGGCTCAACAGGTGCCTCCTTGGGCTAGCTGGTGTCTCCTTCGGCAGATCAGCAGGCCACTCCACTATGGGCTCCGTAGAAGGCTCCAATCACATCAAGTGCTCCGATTGCGGTAGGGCCAGTACGACCCAGCTGGTGGCAGAGCGTAGCCTGGCCCTATAAACCTCAATGGTGGACTCTTCGCCGCCTACGTCGAAGCTATCTCCTACTCCGACAAGTTGACTGATCAGAATGTTCCCTGGATCGGCGGAGGAGGATGAAGAAGGCATTACACCCACTGCCAATGTCGTCTTCTTCACCGCTGGACTTGAGGGAGACTCCTCGATGGATGGCTCCCTAATCATGAGAGCCCTAGCTTTCCTCTTATTGGAGGGCTTCTCCATTTTCTGTTCAGGAGAAGGAGGCCCCCACTTGGCCTTCTTAGCCTCAGCACAAGAGACCAAGTAGTCTCTCCGAAACTTCACAAGGTGGTCCTCCACCAACTTGAACAACTACTCCAGGGACTCTGTGTCTGCCTCAGGGAATCCTGATATAAATCTCGGGCACCTTGCCCTATCCCGTGGCCAATAGCCAGGACTCATCCACGCGAACAAAAAAGAACTAATTCTTTAAGGAGTCATATATGACGACACTAACCGAAAAACTGCCACATGGAGCCAGGAAAATCCACTTTGCTTCCTGGTTAAACTTGAAAAGCACCCTTACTGTTTCCACCATCAACTGCTTCATATGCTGACAAAGAAATATGTAGAAGGTGCTCAAATACTGCATGACATTCATATGGAACTGTGCAATGGGGACCTAGAGGGCCGTGAAAATCTCCAGCAACTCACCAGGGATTGGAACATGCAGGCCACTTCTCAAGTGGGCCTCGTAGATGGTAACAAAGCCCTCCGGTGGTGAGCAGCCCTATCTTTCTTGACAGGGACTCAAAAGACAATCTCTTTTGGAATGTTGTACTCTACGTACAACTCTTTCACGTCGGTTTCTCTGAGAACTGAAGCAATTTTAGTAACGGAGACCATGGGAATGAAAGGAGGAAAATGCAATGCTTAGAAAAATTTTCGCTCAGGGAAGATGAAGGAAAGTGTGGTAAATTTAAAAGTGAAACAGACAGACAAGTTAAAGGGCAGTGTGAGTGCCAGTCAGATTAACCGTCTCATAAACGTGGGCCATCATTGCTGTCTTGTGTTGTTTCTTAAATGGGCACAGTCGAATCAGATCCTTTGGCGTGTTAATTACTGGGATCTTGAATTGACCGCATGCAGACACGTGGCCACCTTTTCGTCTGACAAAATGGCTGACGATGGCACGTCGCTCCAACTACCACAAGGTCTCTACATTTTGGCCTAGATGGTCAACGAATCCGGTCAATGTTTTCTTCAATGGTTCTCTGGATTTTGGCCCAGACGGTCAACCAATCCAATCAACTCCTTTTACAAGAGTTCACCAGACTTTGTCTGAGACAGTCAAAGTTTCGGTCAACGTTTCCTTCTCTAGAACAGTGGATCTTGATGGACACCAAGTCACGTGACCCATCATGAATAAGCTAGAGGTCAGTATTCAGATCACCAGTATGGGGGGTTAGTGATGGGTATGCCAATAGTGGGTTGGCCCAAGAAAGAGAAACGACCCAAATTCACAAAGCCCCATATGTGTGCCTAGACGGTCAATGCGAGTCATTAACCAGATGAAAGGCAAAAGAGACTAGCCAAGACTGACGGGCAATTGGCTCATGACTGGAAACGCCACGGTAGGCTGATCCAAGTGCAAGCTTGACATAGGTCTAGCCCAGTTTGGCCCACACTTCTATCCTTGACTAACAACGGTCTTCTCCCCCAATTTCACGCTCTCCCAAAAAGGTAATCTCCATCGTAATGATCGCTAGCAGATTCAGCGCATATCCAATGAGGAAAACTTTAAATTCTCCCCTATCTGCAGCAAATCCTAACAAATTACAAAATGCATAAGGAAGACAATCCACCCAAAGAGTTGTTACTGCCATTAAAGCCCCACGCTAAGAAAGGAAGCTAGCCCAACAGGGCGCGAGAATCAAGTATTCCTGCCTAAGGAAGGATGCCTAGCATCCCAACTATAAAAGTCTATGGAGTTCTCACTCTAAGGCACGCTCTCATTCTTGCATAAAAGTTCTCTTAAGTTTACACAGCACTCGCACAAGCCCCCACGCTTTCTTTTCTACGAAGAATTCCTCATAAGACAACGTCCTTGCAAGCTCTCATGCTTACAGAACACCGACTCTCTCTCTCTACCACTATGTTCCCCGATAACATAGTGTTAGAAGCCAATGCTCTTCTCAAACCATAGAAACCCTCTCACGACGAGAGCCAACCACCGTCACAAACACTCTTTGCACTTCTTATTATTTATCATTTTTTCCTAACATTCTTGATTTGAAGGCTATTTATTGATTTGAGCGTCGGAGTGTTTTTGGTGGGATAATTTTTTACCGGCACCTGACCTCTTATTGTTGTAGTGGTGTGTAAGATCCAAACTCGGCCAACAGAGTCGGATTCAACAATCGATTTGACCTGAACCTATTCAATGTTTGGTTCCAGGACGCATTCATATTTAACATAAAAAATTATTCTCAACCAAGTAAAAAATTATGAGATAAATTATAAAAAAATTTACTATAAACGTGATCAGTTATAAATATTATCTCATTTAGAATTTCTTTACTATAACTCGAGTGAATAATAATTGAACCCCTCATTATATCCTATAACCTATGAGAGAAGAATATATTGAGAAAACAAATAGCTAAAGTGGACAATACATCTTAAAAACAAATAAAGTACCTTAAGGTATGAGTTTTAATTTATAAATTTGATTATGATAAATTTCAAGGTCAAATAAAAAATTAGGTCAAAGTTAATATTCTAATTGAGTCACATCGAATTGAGTGATACCTAATCAACACTCGATATGCACACATGCTATTTTAGGCAAAGTGTCGCACCTAAAGGATGTCTTTGGAGTGCTCGAGTATACTTTTAACAGATTACTCACGTTTGATGCATACCCAAAAGGCACTTGTTCATACTTTGGTAAATTGCTAATACCTGATGTGTACCTAAGAGATGCTCATGCATTGTTCGACTAATGTCCGAGTGCCTAATGTGTGCCTGATTGTTGACATGTATGATCACGCTTGATCTATACTTGATCCACACATAATGCGTCAACTTACTATAAAAATGTGTTTTTCACTTGAATTTGGGTCATTTTGAGCCGGTCCTTGAGGGAGGAGAGATATAGAGTCTAGAAGAAGAAATAAAAAAAAAAAGGAGAGAGAGAGAAGCAGGAGAAGTATAAATTTTGTA
>JAODPA010041595.1:5545-36020 GCA_025585075.1 Nepenthes mirabilis | reverse complement strand
ATATATAATTTTATACTTTATATTATATAAATATTATCCATAAGCTAAAATATAATAAGTAATTTAACGATAAATAATTCAATTTGAGATATAGCATTGCTAACCATCGATATCAGTGGCCGTCACGGCATACATGGTATCAAAAGAAAATTCTACGTAGACTACTTCACCGTGCCTGATTCTCACCACCCATATGGGGCGGTGTCAGCTCCTAGTTTTGATTTATTGTACAGAGATCATCAATCCTACATCTCACAATCATTAGCTCCTCCTCCAAGTCAAACAGCTTTCTCTGCCCATGGTGGGGGCGCTCACTTGTTCACATGTTGCTGAAGCTGCAGCATCAACATCTTACTCGAATCCCACAATACTCGCATGCTTCCAATCTTCATCTTAGCCTCTTCGAATGTAGAGCCAGTTGCCGCAGATGGGTGTGGGAGCCCCAAACAACACTCGGACTGAAGCTCGATGATATCAACGACGCAAGTGTTTGTTTCAACCAAATTTATTCCATCCCATTCGTCTTGCACTTGGTGCACCTTTGCCTTGGCAATCTCCTTCCCTTGGCCATCTATGAGCTTCACAAGTTGGCCAGACTCCCACTGGGCACCTGAGAATTTTGGATGTGCAGCAGCAACAAAGCCATCGGTGGCATTCATCTTGGATGAGCTTCCTGGGATTGAATTCGGCTGAGCGATTCGCTTGGCGGCTGATGGAACGTGCAAGTCCTCAGTGTGACTCTCGGGTGAGTCGGAGGAAGGCCCAACTCCGGGCCCACCTTGCTTATTGTGACTAGAATTGTCTACCTCCGATAGTAGACGACTATCCCTAGCAGCACGGGCTAGCCGGGCTTTCCGGTTATTCAACCTGTCAATAAAGTTACAGCATATCACATCTTTTTAAATAGAAATCAAAAACAATGTAAGCGAGACAAGCAGCCTGTGTTTTTTCCTGTGGACATTCTTAGAATACTATCGGATGGCATATCATCCCATCCATTCATCTTCCCTAACAAGATCCATAGAAAAATATATCGATGGATGCCATGTCATGTAATGATGTCTCAAAGGCATATAAAGGGTGTCCCTTAACGTTAATCTCATAAATATGATGCAATCAAAAAAAAGTAGTGGTTGGATGCGTCCCTTCAGAAGCCAAAATGAGGAGCAACCCATGGGGCATTGAGTTGTATGCACTGACCTTCTAATCAAAAAATCAAGCTGCAGGCATAGTAACTAAATAATGCAAGGTAGAACCCCAAAAACTAAATGTTCTAATGTTTTATTGTGAGCACAAAAAACTTGAAGGAGATTTCTGAAGGGAAATATGATTAGTGTAACACCATTTTGGGGATTATTTTCCCTATCTTTTCGTTTCTATTCCAAGTCGTGTAGATCACAAGGTTAAGAGATTGTTTCTTATTTATGACAATCCTAACCACAGGATAAAATCCAGCAACAAAGACAACTAGGGGATATCAAGTAGTAAGCACAATAGCAAAATGTAAAACAATAAGCATAGATAGAAATCCAAGGATGAAGAATCTGTGGTAATAATCAAACATAAGCAACCTATAAATGTACCGCTTCTGTTCTACAGAACGAGATGTGAATGATGATCAATGAATTCAGTGGAATTCCCTCACAATTCTTCGTCTAATCTCTTGTAAATTCAACATTGAATACTCAAAATTTAACAAGTTAGGCAAGAAATGTACAAGAAATAATTAACCCTCGTTATTAAAATCTCAGTACACTGAAAGATCCAAAAGGAGCATATGCATACAAAAACCATGGGGAATGAAAAGAAGCAAAATGGAATTGGAAAGCAAAGAAGCAAAAAAATGAACCATAGGGAATGAAATAGGCAACAGTCTCTCATTAATAATAACTAATTTGGTTGATGGAAAACTTTTCTTACTAAATTAAATAGCCAGCAATGAGGGAAAATAAACAGTACAAGAAACCAAAAGAAAGAATATACGCGCAGTCAAGAAGACACATGTAGCTTTCAACAACTAAATTTTCTAGATCCAGTCCTAGAATAACTTACTTTAAAGCTCAGAAAAGAACCACGAGAACCTCCCCGACTACTATGACATGGCCCAAACTGCACCAAATGTTCAGAAATAAAACATCTAGACTCCACAATCATTTGAGAAAAAGACATGACCAATAGTTCTTTGATGCAATTTCATGTCAGCAACAAGAGAATTAAAGCAGCACTGATCACAAAATAAACAAAATATTATAATCAAACCAAAAATCCAACAGCGAAAAATTAAGAACTGGAAATTCTATGCATGACCATGAAGTATGAACATTAAAAGAGTTATGGGAACTTGTTACATCAGTTTTGCTTTTCCATTCCAACCCCCAAAACTTTTCAAATACGACTCCAGAAGCTTAAATTTTTGAAACCTAATGGAGAATGGTATGTGAACATTGTGAGATGAATTTCACTAATACAGTAATACAGTAAATTTGATGTTAGAATTCCAGGTTAGTTGAAACTTCTTGTTTTGGCATTTCATACAAAAAGCAGAACATAAACATAATTCAGAATGTAATTGACCTTGGCAATAATAATGGCAGGGGGAGACATACAATCATGACACTCCTGACTTGAATCGATTTCTTACATTAATGACATGTTTCGCTTAACAACAGATAAAAAGTTAACAGAAGAGCTGTCACCATCAAATGTCATTTTCAGGGCCAGGTTTAATTACATATGAAAGATGTAATTTGCATAACAAAAGGGGCCAAACAATTATGCAGAGTACTAATGCTGGAACCCCAAGGACACCTGCATAGTCAATGATGACTTTTGTAAATCCACCAGTATCAGCCTTAGCGCTTTTCTTGGAATCATATACAGCCAATTCTCCGGGAAAGGTGACGGGCCTAAACCATTGAACTACTGTGCCTTTGATAACACCATCGTGCTACCATGGTTCAATGGTGATACCAATCTACCGCAATGAACAGTCCTAGCATGGCACTTGCGAAATGATGGCTAAATATTGTTCAAAGATGATGCCGATTTGATTCATTAAAAAGACGCATAACATGTCAAAAAATATAAACAATGCCCACCAAGCATCTCCAGGAAGACAGTGATTATAGATCTGAGCGAGCTGATTTTATTAAGCTCATCTAAAACAGCAAGGTACATCTCTCTTTACTAAGACTGATAAACCATACTTCCAGAGGAACCCACCCTCAATAAGCAAACAATTTCTCACCATCAAATTTGGCAAAGATAACATTAAAAAAAAAAATAAATTCAGATCTACTCTTTCAAGGTCAATATTTAAAAATACTTAAATGCTGAGTCAGATTAATCTTGAGTAATAATCTATAACTCAGTCATAATAACTGCCAAGCAAATAAAAGAACCATAGAAACAGATCAAAAAACACCAAAGTTCCTTCTAGAAGTTGACTATTTGTCTGGACAGTGATTGTAACAAGGTTAAAATAAACCGAAATGTTGCAGGTACAAAGATCAAATAAGGCAATATCTGTCTGACCTGATATTTGCATTACATGTAATGATGTGATCAAGTTTAAGAGCACACCCATAAGTATTATTCATGGGGTACTTTGCAGGTACTACTTCCCCACATACCCCAAAAAATAAAAATAAAAATAAAATGCTGCAGTGGAGCTACAAGATCAAGACATTATCTATCTCACCAGCTATTTGCATTAAGTGTAGTTGTTTGTGTGCATGCCCAGATGTACATTTCATGGAGTTTGAGAGCACACCCATAAGTATTATTCACGGGGTACTTTGCAGGTACTACTTCCCCACATACCCCAAAAAAAAATAAAAAAAAATGCTGCAGTGGAGCTACAAAGATCAAGACATTATCTGTCTCACCAGCTATTTGCATTAAGTGTAGTTGTTTGTGTGCATGCCCAGATGTACATTTCATGGAGTTTGAGAGCACACCCATAAGTATTATTCATGGGGTACTTTGCAGGTACTACTTCCCCACATACCCCCAAAAAAAATAAAAAAAAAATGCCGCAGTGGAGCTACAAAGATCAAGACATTATCTGTCTCACCAGCTATTTGCATTAAGTGTAGTTTTTTGTGTGCATGCCCAGATGTACATTTCATGGAGTTTGAGAGCACACCCATAAGTATTATTCATGGGGTACTTTGCAGGTACTACTTCCCCACATACCCCTAAAAAAAATAAAAAAAAAATGCCGCAGTGGAGCTACAAAGATCAAGACATTATCTGTCTCACCAGCTATTTGCATTAAGTGTAGTTGTTTGTGTGCATGCCCAGACGTACATTTCATGGAGTTTAAGCCGTATTATGTATGCATTTTGGATATCTTTGGTCAGCAACAGATTTTCCATCAACCATAAAACTGTTCAATGTTCCATAAGGGGCCTCTGAAAGAGCGGCAAGTTCTTGAGAAGTTCTCTCTTTGACAGTGGATTGGTGCATTCAGATAGAGAGAAATCATTAAGGAGCCTTAGCAGCCTTCGCACTTGAATTGACATGGGGTGGTGCTCTCAGCATCTTTGAGCACCTCAGCTTGTGGTGCATTTGACAGAGTAACTCAAGCTAACATTGACAGATTATGAAAACCTTTATAATGCGGTTGGTGTTGGTTGCTAAATTTGTGTTTTCATCAACCGGTTGGGAAGGATGCCCAATTCTCTCTCTGTTTCATCTTTAATTAAAATTGTTTTACCATTAAATGAAAAACACAGGTCAAAGCTTAATTATGTTTTATTTACCCTTCTTGCATTGGTGCACTTAATACTCCTTCCACCACAGATTGAAGGGATGCCCTATGTTTCCATCAAAACAATTAAGGTGCCCACATCACTCCTAATTTTTAGAAAAGCTCTCCTTTGATACTCCAATTCTAAGGAGACAAATAGTATCAATGATACACTATATCATTTTCAGATTCCTTAAACTTAATGACAACACTTAAAAAACAATAGTTAAAATAATACCCATTAAGTCCACATGACTCTATGTTTCTGCAAAATGGTCTTCCTTCAAAGTGGCACTTTTGTGCTTTTCATTATGGAATTATTTTTAAATGGGAAAAGTCATTGCACTATAGTCCCCATAATTATTCTTGTCAAAAATTATTCAAGGTGGTGACTGGGTCAACATACCTGGAGTCGATAACAAAATAAATAAGGAAAAAAAAAAGAGAGAGAGAGGTTCACATGAAGCATTATCCACAACCAAGACATCTGTGTAGACATAGTAATGTATGATAATATAAGCATATCTTACCAATTTTTTAGCTGTGAAGATGTGACTTCAGAACCCTGGAAACACGAGAAATTATTTTTTTAGAAGGACAGCATATCATATCATCAAAACAGAATAACTAACAAATGGCCATTTGACATGGAGCAAAAAATCCAAATGTCAATAGTAACAAGCAGGAACACATCACTTACATGAAAGCTTAATCTCTCTGCCCATGATTGTAATGATGTTGCATTTTTCTGCATATCTGGTTCCTCCAACAGAGCCCTTTCAATTATTGAAACCTGTTTATCATTCATTATTGTTCTTTTACGTTTCCTTGGCTGCTTTCCTTCACTATGAACGCTTCCAACCTTCTCATCCTCAAGAACTCCAAACTGCTTTCTCCTAGTAAGCTCAACTGATCTGCGATTTTCGTCATTATCAACATGATCAATGGTATTTTTTGCTCTATTAGAACTTGAATCTGACCCACTTGTTTCAACATTTTGAACATCTTTTTCGCTCTCCACTAAACCTCCAGATGCAAGTTTTGTAATTTTGCCTTTATGCATCCTCCTATCTTGTGTTGTTATACCATCAGCTTCATCAGTTAGGCCATCCTGGACACAATAATTATCCACTTCTTGGAAAACTGAATTCTCATACACGCCTTCTTTCAGTATACCATATCTACTCTTGGCATCTTCATCCAGATTTCCAGTTAAAAAGGATGAACATTGCCTCACACTTTGAGCTTCCTAAAGAGATTAAACCTGAGTTTAAATATAACTTAGAAAAAAAAAGGGCAAAAATTAAAAATAAAAAGGCTTTGGAAATTTGTGGAGTTATTTAGACTACAATGTTGTGTCATAGTGCTTGGGTTGTGTAATTTACTTGAACTTGATTTACTTCTAATTCGTCAGGACTAATCAAAGGCTGCAACTGTCCATAGAAAACCCTGCAATGGAAAAATGAAAATGTCACCTACTTCTCAGTCATAATTTTTTTTTTTTTTTTGTGAAAGTCCTGTTGAGAGCTGCCTATCAAAAAACCAAATGACAGTAACAGGCTGATGTAACTGTAGATGACCAACATGCATAAACATATGAAGGATTTGAACCAGGAAAAGGGAAAAGAAGAACAAAGAGAAAGAGAAACAACAAAGATTGTAAAATTGTAAGAACTTCAAGTACAATTGCAAAGGTCCGAGACCTAATGACTGCCACAGTATAAAGAGAGAATAAATAATGGAAAACTATATCCCTTCCTTGCGCTACTAACTGGACTGCTGCCTGGACAGCAGGCAATATCCAACTACAAATTTCATATTATACCCAATAGTAACTTTGCAATAACCTACAACCTATTAAATTTGGGTATTAATTTATGACTTTAGTAAGCTTAGGATTTTATCCCGTTATTTGTATATTTTGGGTTATTATAGTTCACATAGTTATATCCTCTTTCCTAGTTAACTTAGGAGTCTAATGCTTATATAAAGAAACCTCTATTTCTTTATTATTAGGTTGTGAAGGAGACGTTAACTTAATGAATTTTTTGTGATATCTCCTTCCTCGTCGTGGTCCTCTCCTTCCCTCTCATCTAAATTTCTCCCTCTTCCTACTTACTTCACTTCTCTCTCCTTTCTCTTTTTCCCATCCTACAACTTGAGTTAATCCAATTTCAAATGGAATGGAAACAATCATTGCTCCTACATAGTCATCATTTTCCCTGTGAGAATACTCCACAGGCAAGACAAACAAACAGAGAGACAACAGATAATGGCCTCACCCTTACCCCGTTTAAGAAATATGAATAAAGTTGGCAGGGGTGACAGGTGACACCGGGAGCTGATGTCTCTCTGGAGTATTTCACAAGGAGAATGATGACACTGAAGGAGCAGCATCGATTCAATTCCATCTTAAATGGGAGACAGGCAATCTCGCCAATGTATGCAGTCAAGATGATTTGTTGATTGTTTCCCAATGGGAAAAATGGATTCAGTCAAGTTGACTAAACAGCAAATTTAACAGTCTTTTTTCCACTTAAAGGGCCTCGTTTCTAGTCATTTTTAAGAGATGCCAAACACCAGAGATACCCCAACCCATGCAAATCTTCAACATTTTCACAACCCACTAACGGCCCTTGAAAAGGACAAATGAAGGTGATTGCTGATCATAACCTGCCCAACACAATTTGAAATCCTTTTGGTATCTACATCAGTACCAACAAACTATGCACTTGTTTCCCACACTAGCCTCAAAAAAGGTCCTCCACTGCACTAGCACCAGAAGGCCAAGGAATTTGTTTGGACAAGTAATTCTTAATCAGGCAACTTCTTTATCAGTGAATTCTATTTTGCGATTTATAATTTAGCTTGCACAGTAACATAATGTCTAATTGGAATATGGTGCTTTGGAGTAGTTTATTTAGTATAAGAGTAGGTGTTATAGTTATAATCTAGAAAAGGAAAGACAGAAAATTTGCCAAAAGTAGAGTGGCATTGATATTTTGTGGAAGACTGGTGCCATCTGTCATGGTTTGCAAGTCAAGGTGTCCGTGACTTGGGAACTAGGTAAATCTTTGGGGCATGAGTCTCTTAACAATCAATCAGAGGAGTGCTTGTTCTCAACGGACGTGGCTTTGACGGAGCGGTGACATGGATGACTATGTTGTGCATTGTCGGCTTAAGAGTTGCCATGGAGTGACAACATTCCATTCCTACGGTGAAGTAATGTGGATGAGTTCTTTTGAGTCAACAAAATATTTTTCCAAGCATCAAAAGAATTGAAGTGAGTCTTAGGTGGGAACATGCAATCGCAACAAAGTTGGGATGCGCGACTGGTTAATAAAGAATTGTCATTGTGATAGTCAGGCTGCTTCAATGTCAGTTCTTGAAAATCCCCAAAATGCCTAGAATCCCCCGTAGGGGGAATTAATGTTCAGCTCTCCACCACCCTCGAAGAGGTCATAGTGAAACAAAGCACTAGATATCACATAAGTGAGCTATCGTGTGACAATAATAGCCTATAGTCTCCATAATGCCTAGATGCTGACCGCACACTATCCAACGAGGGTTGAAGGGCTTGGTAGTGTAAATAGAAATTGGAACAAGGTTTAAGATCCTCAATATGCCTTGGAGTTGGGATACCTTATTTAATACTTGAGGGAATGGCTTTCTAGGCAAGAGGCAAGTTGGGTGCCCTAAGTATACAGGAGGCTCTAGATGATGTAAGCATAGAATGGGATGACACCGTGACAAGTGGGATTGAGATCAAAGTTACCTAGTATGCTTCTTGTCGATACATAAGAGTTGTTGCATGCTATCAAGTTTGGGTGACTAAGACAAGTTAAGAAGCGGTTGTCTTCACAAGTGGTAGGATGACTATCAGACATGATGTTTGGATAACCTAGGTGTTAAAGACAAGGTGTCATTGACACAAGTGCCGTGCACAGATGTGCTAGTGAGTCTCCAATGAAATGAGTAGCGAGGCGCGCCATGGGTTTTGGATGCTAGAGTGTCTTCACATTTGATATGGGGCACTTGGCAAGCAATACCATACTTAGAGACAATGTGTGTATACTAGTCATTGTTGGACCAAAGGATTGTTTGACTAGCTGTTGAGTAGTGTTTGTATAAGCTTTTCTTAACAAAAACCATATGCTAAAGAGTTGGATTCAAAGCTTTAGTTCAGCTTTGTCGTGTCAGGTGTACTCCAAATGATGTGATCAGAAGAAATGCTAATGTTGCATTGTTATCAACAAATGAATGGGGGCATGATCAGGTAATAGAAAGTCAAGTTCTACATTGTGGGGTACACTCAGGAGTGCTAGTTTTGTGGTGTTATATACAAACTAATGGTGCTATGATATGGCCAACCATTAAAATTCATGTGTAGTATTGTTCCAGTTGAATATGTAAGTATTGGACATGTTAGTTGAATGGACTGAATGGTTACTATGATGACTTTGTCATTAGACGATGATCGTATCAAAATGCCAGGCGAGCGGCATCAACAAATGCACTTCATGGGACAAAATGACCTGTGAAAAGGGGCACTTGATTCACTAAGGCACCTGATTCATGTGCAGTCTTGTTCAGGTTAAGTTCATAACTGAGCATGTAAGTTGAGTAGACCAGATGGTTATGAGAACCATGTTTTTAGAGGATGACTGTGTCAAGATTGCTAATGAGAAAACAACACCAATAGATGCACTTTTTGGGACAAGATGACTTGTGTGGAAAGTAACTTGATTCACTATGATAGACTTCGTAAAATATCATCCAGTTGGATATTTAATAGGAACCCATTTGTGGGAAGGTTAATATCCTGAAGGTTTTGTCTTCGTAAAGGCGTGGACGTAATGTTCGTCAAGCTGTTTAATTAGTGAACTGTATTACAAGTCCACAATACTGACTTAAGGCCAAGAAGGTCATGAGTTGTGTTGTCACCGAAGCAAGAAGCAGGATACAAGTCAGGTCGGGAGTCCACTTGCAAACTTAGGAGCATGTTATTATCGTCAACGACAAACTATGGAGCAAAGTCTTAGACCTCGAGTGCGGGGTGCAAGCCATTGTGTGACATCAAAGACGTATCCAGGATATAAGCATCAAAGATGCATACAAAGAGCATCATGTCCGAATAAAACAGAGCATCTTGTCCCGAAGAGGATCATTTGAGAGATCAATTAAAGTTGGAACACAACCTTGGCAATAAACTGCCAGTAGAGATTATGCATACAGGACTTGAGGCATGTTACATCCTCGTGAGAGTGTTGATTATGTAGAACAACAGGATGAGTCCATGTGTAATGGAAGATTGTGATAGGCTAGACATTACCAAGAGGAATGTCATACATATTAGTGGCATTGAGGATGCCTCCTAATAGAGGCATCAAGATTGCGGGGGGAAAAAACAAGTCTTTCAAACAGAGACGGTACGAGATTGTGTGCACAAGACTAGAGACGCTTGTGAGAGTGTAGTTCATGTGAAGTAGACGGATGAATTTACGTCGTAGAGGGGAAGAACTGTTGTGACGGGCAATATGTTAACTAGAGGAACGCCATTCATGTTGCAAAGTGGAATTGAAGAGTCATCCAGAGGAAGGCATCAACATTATGGGGCGTAGTCAAGTCCTTCAAAGGGAGGCAATATTTTGCAACGTCTTTTGAGGAAGCAGAAGCATCGTGGACATGATGGTCGTATTCATGATGGTGTGCTGATGCTTTCAGGTTCAAGCAACGTTGACATTTTCCTCCGGTGGCAAGTCATTCTTCCATGAAAATATTATATTTTCCTAAGCACCGAGATAACTGGAACAAATCCATGGTGGAAACATGGAACCACAACAAACTCGGGTTCAAATAGTTAACAGAGATATGTCATTATGAGTGAAGGGACATTTCAATGTCTATTCTAAGAAATCCCCAAAATGCCTAAAATCCACTGTAGGGGAGAGTTGTTCCACTCTCTGCCACGGAAATCATAGTGTGATAAGGAACTAGATATGACTTAAGCAAGCTACCATATGATGGGGGACAGGCTCCAAGGCATGCCACAAAGACAGCATAGAGTGTCCACAGAATTTAATATCGAGTGTACACTATATAGGGGGATCAAATGGCCAGGTAGTGAGGGTATTGATCCGAACAGAGGTTAAGTCTCTCGATATGCACTGAGGACAGGATACCTTAGAAATGGGAATAGCCTTCTAGGCGAGAGGCAATCGGGGTGTCTCAAGCCAACCAGACAAACGTAACGTTGTAAGCATGAAACAAAGTATACTACTTAGGATTGAGATCAAGGTTACCAAGTATGCTACTTATTGATACGTTAGGTTGTCATATGCTATCACGTTCAGGTGACTACGACGTGTTATGAGATTGCTTCATGAATGCTAGGACTACTACTGAACATAAGTTCTAGATAGCCTAAGTGTTGGGGATAGTGTGTCATGTACACAAGTGACATACACTGGTTAACTATTGTGTTCCCAGTGATGATAAGGAGCTACGGTGGACCAAGTGCTACATAATGACCCGATATTTGCAAGCACCGAGTAAAGCATGATAACCTACTAAAGGGGAAGCACCACTTTGATGGTGAGCCTGACATTAGGAAGCAATCAATATGTTTGTAGTTGCTTGACTAAGAAGTGTGAGATCCTTGAAGTTAAGATGAACGACACGGGACTTGTTGAAAGAGATTCGATTTGCTAGCCTCATGTGGCTAAATATTAGATACAACTATTAGATCATTGAGTTAAGAAATGGCATTGACTTGATGAGGTCTTGGCACCACACGATTGATATCCATTGCATAAAGTGAGACCGTGGCACCATGCAACCTCCTATGTTTGCTATAAAATTAGAGGAAGAATGAATTAGGGAAGTGGGAAAATAAAAGAAAGGGGAGTGATTCTGAGAAAAGGAAAAGCGAGAAATAAGAAAAAGACAGAGAGAGATGACGAATCCATTAGAAGGATGGGGAATTTAACGCACACTAGTGGACTTGTCATTTTGGATAAGTGGAAATTGACAGTTTTCTATTCCATTCCTGCTTTGATTTTATGTCCATGTTATCGTTCTGTTCATTCCCTCCATTAGTTCAAGATTACCTTAGTTACACAATAATGCCCTTTCATTGGGTTCCAATGGGTTAACCTGATTCAAGAAATCCTTTTATACATAAAAAACAGTTTTAGTACCAAAAGGTGTTCTTGGACCAATAGGATCTTCAAAGAGAATGTTCTGGAATGTGCCTAACTTTGAAAAGAAGTCACATAAAGGCTTAAGGCTACCTAGAAGAGGGCTACCCGAGGTAGCATGAGAGCTCCCCAGAATGGAATGAGCCAACTACACCCAAGAAGCTATCCACGGGTGATGGTTGTTCGTGTTCAGCGGGATTGAATACTACCACCGATGTTTAATGGTCGTGCCTATGAAGCATGGACACTCTTTCGGGCTTAACGTGTCGGTGTCCAACATGTATCGGACACCGACACGCCCCGGAAGCATTGGGACACTTGTCCAACAAGTGTCCCAACCTATTAATTTATTTTTTTTATTCTAACATACTCTGGACACGTCCAACATATTTCGGAGGCATGCCGTCTTGCACAGAGAGCAAGAGAGAAAAAGAGTTAGAGTGAGGAAAACGATTTGGATGGAAGTTAGGGTTTCTATCTTTGTGGAGAGAGAGGATGATGGATGAAAGAGGCATTCATGGGACTCAGGCTGTAGCACAGAAGGAAGACGGAGATGGCAGATGAACGAGCAACAAACTTGCAGAAGGAAGATGGAGATGAAGGGAGATGAAGAACGGTCACACTGCTCTCTCTCTCTCTCTCTTTTTCTTCGTCCGTCTACTACGGCTAGGGTTTTCATTCATTTTGTGGGATTTGGGGGATGTACCACAACCGTTGGATTTAAAACAAATATAACAACTGTGATTTCAAGCTTTAAAATTTAAAAAAAAATAAATCAATTTTTATTTAAAACAAAAAATAAAATGGGGGTCATCCCCCTTTTTCCTTTTTTCTTTTTTTTTTCTTTTGCTTTTTTTCTTTCTCANTATAGCCTTATTAATTGAACAAATTTAGCTATAGAAACCTTTGGCAAATAATCTTCAAATATAAATTTATTATTTTAATCATAGTCTCAATCTATTTTTCTAATCAGTCAATCAGTATTTTCAACAACCCCAATTTCACAAAACCAAATTAGTATTAAAAATAACAATTACATATAATAGCTAATTTTAAAAAAATTAATTTTTTTGAAAAAATCTATGAAGCCCTTAAGGCGGGCACCTTGAGACTCAAAAAAGATGTGTGCCTTAAAGCTTAGGTGCCAGGCTTTGAGCCTCAAACCTAGGCGCACCTTTAACAACATAGCATTGCCATTTATAAAATTGTGGAATTAATCATTCTTTTTTCATTTAAAAAGAAATTATGTTCATAACTCAGCACAATTTTTAAAAAAGAAAAAAGACAACCAAAAAAAGTGAAGAGGGAAAAGAGGACCATTTGCACATGCTCATTCAGATACCTCAAAAGCTGTACATCCTCCTCATTCAGAAAAGTGGGTATTAGAGATTCTGCATGAGCCAACAATGAACCTACACATACAATTATTCATGAGAAATTCAAAGAAATATGAAATTTTTCCTTCAAAACAATTAACAATAGTATAAATTTACCAAGATTCTTGCAAACCAACACAGCTTTTTGAGTATCTGACGATGAATATCCAGTTGATTTTGATGATTCCATTTGCAAGCACTCTAGAAACTTGTGAAGAAAGAGGTTCCTTTCCTGCTCTGTGTTTCAGGAAAATTGGGATATCATTAATATAACAGGCTGTTGTGATGCCATAAAATATTAGAACGCATTATACAAGATAATGGGTCAGAAATTTACCTTCACAAATCTTTGGGACAAAACAATGGAGATTGGCTATTACTTTTACCAATAGTGATGTTCTCTGATGTGCATAGGGAGCCTGAGGTGTACTGTTTGGAATGAAGGTAGACTCTGAATTTTCTGCATTTACAAGGTCCAATGACGAGCATGAACCTAAAATCCATCCAGCTGATGCAAATGGCTCATACTCCAATGTTGCTTCCTCTTCCTTTACAGCGAGATCAGAAGAGCACCAACTAGATAAAAAATCTTGGAAAGGAAGTGAAAAGATTTCTGCTAACACTTCGGTCTGGAGATAAGTACACCATGCCGTCATAAAGTTGCTCATGGAAGATGCATAGTAAATGAAAAAACATAGTAGGAAACAAACTACACTTCAAAGCCATAATGCTCCCACATATTATGCAGGAATTGACAATTAAAAAAGTTAGTATTTTTCTTGTGAAGTCCAAGAAAAATATAAGAATTTGCAAATCTCCAATATTTCCAAACCCAGGTTTGAGATGCAAAGCGTCTAAAGTGGACTATCACTGTAACACATTTGTAGGGAAACAAGTGGAAGGAAAAAAACTCACAAAATATATTGTAATATAAGATCTAAAATTGGAGTCATCAGAGAAGATATCAGCAAGACGGAGTGCATTGAGCTGCAAAAAACCTGTTGGATATGTTCTGCCAGAGGGACTACAAAGCTGTTTAGAGCTTTTGGTAAGCATAGTCTTCAGCAATGCAAGAACCTGAATCACCATGAATTCCATTAAGCCAAGTCCAGTGGCAACCGTAGCCGTCATGAATCAAGGAACTAAAGTTCAAGCATTAAACTGATCCAACGATGAGGAGATCACAAGGTGCAGAAATAGTGCTAGTAAATGGGTGCCTTGATAAGAGTTGACAGTCATATATATTCGCACCAAATATATTTTTTGATCATCATGCCAAAAAAAGAGAATCTTAGTTCTCACATACAAACTAAAGTAAAGCAGAAAAGATACAACAAAAAGTCGGAAAAAAAACATAACTTGCAAAGTCTGTTAAGACGTATAATCATATCAAAATATAGAAGTTACAGTCATTTGCTAAAAAAACAATAATTGATGGCCTGATTATTCAACCCAAAAAACAGCAAATTTAAGAACACTAGCACATGGATCACATTTTTTTTCCATCCACTAACACATGGATGGTGCTTGCCACAGATCAATCCAGCTGGTAAGCAGTGATTAAGGTCGACAAAAAATGCCAATGTTGTCCGTCCATATATAGTTGTACACTCCTTCACGATCCTGTAACAATACTAACCTCTAATACAACAGACTTGGCCAAATTCAGGGTTTCTGGCACACTGGCAACCTCATCGAGGTAAGAAATGCTGTCTGCTTCACATAGATGCAACAACTGCACAAGGTTAAATACTCCCTTGGTAAGTGCATGAAACCAAAATCAGTAAAGGAAAAGAGAAGGAAGCCTGCATGTGACAATCATGCTAGAAGAGCCCAAGGAAACACAGCTTGAGGAAATAACTAAATGCCACTAGGACAAGAAGAAATTAGCCTCGAGGAAAGAAGCTAAAAGAATACTGGAAATAACTTGGACTTACAATTGACAGTACTCTAGATTTCAGTCTAGAAATGGCAGCAACAACTGCAGGAGACTCTCTCAATAATGGTGAGACTGTCAACTTCAAGGTGGCTTGAACGAGCTGGAGAACACCTCCTTTTCCACACAACTCCTACATTGTCAGAAACTCACATCATAAAATATTAAAATTTACAACAACTTAAATTAACTTAATGTAAGAAGTAAATTTTCTATATCATTATCAATCTATAACGTCTACCACTGCCAATTAAACAACAGCTATCACAATTGAAGGTTGTAGCTTGAGAAGATATTATTTTCCCTCAATGACACGCCAAAATGTGAAAGACTCTTAAAATGTGAGGAGAAACGTCCAATGTGACAGCAAACTAAGACAGAGGGAGTAGGTCCATATTTGACGGTAATGACATCCCCCATATGCATTTGTGTGGTTGTGTTCCTTCGATGGCTCATGAAACCATGATAATAAAGACCACCCTATCGCCTTCTCAAAGGATTGGTCATACATATCTCTAACTTTATCCCATGCTCTATTAATGTGGGGGCTTCAAATATTGCATCAAACAAAGCTTGGTTGGACGCCAGCAGCTTGGAACAGGTGAACAACAAATGGAGCACCCCTCTTCTTTATATTTGGTCTTCTAATGACCATCTTCTAGCTACTGATGAAAAAAAAAAAAAATAATGGATGTAACATTAGAAATGAACACTACTTTAAAAGATCTTTTGTTCTCTTTTACCCTCCATGATATGTATTAGCATCATTTACAATCAACCAATAATAGTACAAAGCAATTCAGAGAGATGCAGAACAAGAATGTGATCAGGAAAGCAGGATCCAAAGCAATGGAAAAACTCATTTCTTCCTCTTGACATGTAGACATTCTCAAAAAGTCAGGCAGCATTTTCTTTTTATCTATGTTAGCAGATTTGCAAGAAAGTAATATTTGACAGCAAAATACTCAAGCAGACATAAAAGAGTTTTCAGTGTCAGAATATGCTTTGTTAGAAAATGCATATAGGATATGCTTAGGTATATAATGAATGTTTTTGTAAGGGTATTATGGTCTTCCTACTATATAGTAAATCAGTGTATATATATGGCAATAGACCCAACAGGCCCCAAAGTAAGAGGGTTTTCCACAAATCTTCTTCATCTTATCTTCTATTATTCTATACACATCATGATAAGAAGCATCTTTTTTCTATTAAAAGCCCAACATGATTCATTAATGTGCATTTCGCAATGTCAAGTTTTCCAGGTATCAATTGATATCACTCTATCACATGCCAGACAAAATAAAAGTCCAAGGCTGCTGGATATGAGTTTTCACAGCAGCCACATGAGTGAAATAACATAGTAAATACATTCATGGAAACCTTCATAAACCATGGTTTGGGGATTAACTTCATTTCAAATGACCTAATGTGGCACAAAAAGCTCAAACAAAATCATTTCTAGCACTAAATATTATTTTTCCCAGGGAATCCAATTGGAACACAAACAAGTCTATTATTTGATGGGAATGCCTAGCAAATAGGACCACAATAACAGCCATGCACGGAAAGATGTCCAAGCACCATCTGAGTTTTTAGTGCCAAATGATATTCCTCATTTTAAAAGTGAGTGAGAAAATTTTCCCGAATGGATACCTTATTTCTAAGTAGACGCTCTCGAAATGATTTAAGTTGGCAAAGTGACTGAAGAAACTGCAAAGAAGCCTCACATTGCTGGCAGAGATAGTCCACTGTCCGTTCAGAGACACAACTCAATGTTTGGCAAGTATCATTGTGCTGAGAAGACAGCTTCATCTGAAGAAAATTAATGTTTCTACGAACAGCTCTGAAAGCTACATCCATAAATATGTCAACCTGTCCAGGAAAGAAACACAAGTTTATTGCAGATATTAAGACACAAGTTGAAGAAAATGGCTCTACAAAGGGCTCTGAAGGCTACTTCAATGCATATGTCAACCTGTCAGGGAAAGAGCAACAGTAAGCTTTATAGAAGATATTATACCTACAAGATGCAGAAAATGCTCACAGAATTCAATCCAGAAACATCATATAACATGTGTTAGAACCACGTGCCATTTCTTTTTCCCGTAAATTATTATGTTTTCGCTTTTTTTTCCCCTAGCCAATAGGGAAGTAAAGCAATATATAACTAATTCTCCCCAGATCCACAGTGCAGGAGTCACATATCTAGGCTGCCATCTTTTTCACCTCGATCTGATGAAAAGGGTGGCCATGGGTACGAGGCTGGCTCACGTAATGGGTAACAAGCACAGAAACAGAAGGCAACATTTGCAGAAAAAACAATGAATAAAAGCCACAACTCACAAGGCTTTAAATGTCCGTTGTTTACATTAGGATCCTATTCTATGCCATGAATAGATCTGTTCAATAGGTCAATGAAATATACCTTAGGATGTGCTAACAGCACATAAGACAGCTCGTGCCATTGTGATGAAATAAATCCTGTCAGTAGATACATGCTACAAGCTACTAGCACCGAGTGAAGAAGCAAGACATTGCATGCAGCCTGGTGTTCCTAAATCAGAAGAAAAGCGTGTCTTACTAATTTTACAGTCCACCACAATATTAATTCTAATTAAAGGAAAAAATTGCCAAAGGCAAACTAAAGGAGAAAATGAAAAACCTGTCTACAGCCACTGGATACAATAAGCAAATAGAAAACCAGATCAAGCAGCTGTTCTGACACTCTCACATCATCGAGCAAAATCTGAAAAATAATACTTCTTTTCCTGAGGGAGACTGGAGAGAGATAGATTAACTGACAAACAGACTGATACACAGAGACAGCGTTCAAAAACCAAACGCAAGGATGAAGCAATGCACAAGGTAAACATGAATGCATTCTTAAGTATGTTCCAATGACCAACAGATAGAGCATCTGAAGTTCAAATTTAATTTTTTTTGCCGAAATAAACTCTAGAACCAGACAGGATAAATGTAACTGAAACTGATCAAAACTTAATTATTAGCTCGTAAGAGTTCTTCCACAAAGCATCTTTTCATACATAAAGCCAAGCAAAGAGAACAAAGACTAGGGATGGAATAAATGGATCTTTAATTCTTTCCTTTCTTGATACAGGAAATGTAACAGTCACTAATGAAGAGCATATGCTTAAAATTGTAAATAATGTTGCCACTTAAAAATACTAGGTATATATATTACCCCCTCTCTAATGTGGAAATGGATAGCAATGGAGAATCCTGGAAAGAAAAGCATTAATCATGCATTGGTTATGTACATTGGCCATGGAAAGAAGCCTATAATTCAAGAGCCCAGTAGCAGGAAGTGGTGAGCTCCCAGTAGCAACACGCCACAAGAAGTGCTCATAACAGGCTCTCAGTATTACAATGTAAAAACATCAGGAAATCAATCTGTCATTTACAAGTAAACTACTGAGTTCTTTCAAGCAAAAGTTGTAGGAGGAGAAAAGATTGATGACACAAGAGACGTATAGGAAAGTAAAAGGACTACAGTGATTTGATAAACTCATTTCGTCTTTTTTTCTAATTTGATTTTTGGGTGGAGATGATGCCAAGAAACTATCAAATGATCCAAATCACAATGTAAAAGCACTTCACAGGGGTTATATTTTCAAAATATGAAGATTTGTCAAAAAAATTAGTTCTCAATTATCAATCTGTTAGCAACATTAGCTCTAACCTTTTACCTGCAGAAATGGTTAACCTAACCGTGACAAACCCCCCCCCCCCCCTCCACAAAAAAAAAAAAAACAAAAACAAAAAAAAGGAACACAAAAAATTGTTTTTAACAGAAAAAAGGTCACATACATTTTCCTGGCTGTTAAAGAACATGGGTTGCTAATATGAACCACCAATAGTGAAATCCAGATTCTAATACCTGCGAAAATGTACCTATTCAATCCCTGAGAAAAGGTCATTATTCAACTGAAGCAAAGGAATACAGAAACTTGGATTCATTCAGTTCATGATCTCCAGCTGCATAGCACCCTCACATTCCACCCACCTAGTTGGGGAAGGATGAAACATCCAGCAAGAAGAAAAAATATAATGGAGGAATTACCCGAAAATTGGGTCATTTCAGATGAACAACATCAATGGTGACTCTCATATCCAAAGATCACCTCCTTTTTTGCTGAAAGAAAGCAGGACAATGTCGCCGATGACAAACTTCCAAGGACTCAAAAGATATAACCATTACTATATATATATATATATACCACACTTGTTTTTCACTACTAATTCAATATCATTCTCGAAATTTATGCTTGGCACCAAATCAAAATTAAACAACAAGTTTTTCACTACTATTCAAGGTCATTGCACTCCAAATGTTAGCAACTTTATTCTCTTCCCCTATGCTTGGCACCGAATCAAAACCAAAGAACAAATTTTAAAGGTGATATCAAAGTGACGAACAAGCAATCACAATAGCACTTGTTTGTCATTCTTTAGAATTAAGTGGAAACCCACATCAGACGCAAGTTGTGTGATGGCTAAGAGGAAGATCTTTATATCTTCAGCGACCAGCCAAACGATGTGGTCAAAAAGTCCAAAAAGAACTTATTTAAGCCCTTATAAAAAGGAAACTCGAGCAATTACAACTTTTTTGACCAATGTCATACCACAATTTGGGGAACTGATGCTGGGCAATTACCGTGAATCCATAATTCATTATTACTACCATTTCAGCCTGAATGGATAATTTAGAAATTGGTGATCAGCAAGTGAATGTCTTTCGTCCAACAAAACACACATGGCAGAATTTAGATCTACACATAAAGGGTTAGAAGAAACAATGTCACAAGTAAAGGGTTCCGGTATATACTAGTACGAAGGTGAATTTGAGTACAAATTTCTGCAAAAATAACAACATTTCATAACATCTCAAGATTTAACAGTAAGCAATGACGGAATTCTAGTTATTTTACTTGTTAAGTATGAGCATTCATAAATCAATCATTGGTTGCCAAACATGTCAGCTTCCTTATTCTATAATATCAAACAAGAAAGCAGAGAATAAATCCATCAAAGATACGGTGGAACGCAACATATCAAGCCAAAGGGAGACTTGAACCCCTTTCCTACCTGCATTTTTGCATGATCTTTCACAAACCAACCCCATACAGTGCTTGAATTAGCATAGTCTTCCCTTCATATTTGTAGAAGAGTAAGAATATTTCATTTCTATTATTTATATTAAACAGAATATGTCATATCTATCATTGATATTGCACTTTACAATATATACATTACATTGCCATAAATCAAGAATCAGACCAAAGGAGTAAATCTCTCTAGGTAATATCCCGTAGCAATATATTTGCAAAGAGATCAATCATGTATAATTATAGAAGCTTACTTTAAGAGGAAGATAATTCCCTTGATTTTCTAATCAATCAAATTTCTTACTTACCATTCACCCCTTTAATGGCCAAATCAATTAGGCCCATTCAATCTTCAATCCGATCCTCCAAGTCCTCAATTAGATCATCAAGGATATGCCAACAATATGTCAACAATCCATTCAAATTGATATGCTAATGTTGTCCATGCCTAGCTTGCTAGTGATTTGTTGGAATAATCAGCTTAGTAACCCATTGATGAGGATGTCCACAAGTTGCATCTTTATCGAGATATAGGAGGTGCAAATTAGACCACTATCTAGCTTCTATTTGATAAAGTGTCAGTCTACTTCTACATGCTTAGTTCTATTATGTTGTACTGGGCTATGGGCTATGTTGATTGCCGCCTTGTTGTCGTAGTACAGCTGCATGCTTGCTTTCCATCTAATGCCCAAGTCTTACATAATGATCTTACACCATAGAAGTTGGCAAATACTGAGTGCCATGGCCCACAATTCTGCCTTGGCACTCGATCTAGCAACCAGTGTTTGTTTCTTGCTCCTCCAAGTTATGAGGTTCCCACTAAGAACATTACAATACCCCAACATTAACCTCCAATCTAATAATGATCCTACCCAATCCTCCACATCCATGTATGCTTCCAGGCTGAGTTGTTTGTTATTCTGGAAGAGAACACTTTTTCACGAAATAGACTTCAAGTACTATAGGATCCGAAGTATAGCTTCCCAATGCCACTTTCTCGAAGATTGCATGAACTGGCATAACACACTTATGTCTAGCCGTGTATAGGACAAATAGATGAGCTTTCCAACTAACCTTTGGTACCTCCTCAGTTGACAATGCAGCTTAATAGCTTTGCCTAACTTGTGATTTTGTTCTATAGGGGTTTTGGAGGGCTTATATCCTAGAATCCTTGTTTCGTGTAGTAAGTCGATAATATGCTTTTGTTGGGAAATAAATATGCCAATTTTGGAGTATGCCACCTCAATTCCCAAAAAAATATTTTAGCCTCCCTAGTGCTTTTATCTCAAATATCTTGCCAACTGCTTCTTGAGTTTTTCAATCTCATTACAATCATCTTCAATTATGATAATATCATCAACATAGACAATAAGAACAGTATTCTTAAACTTTTCCAATTTCTTAATGAAGAGCTTATGATCACCTTGAGATTGCTTGAAGTTCATATTTTTCATTGCATTGGTAAATCTTCTAAACCATACTCTAGGGGATTGCTTCAACTCATATAAAGTAATCTTCAACCTGTACACCCACGGTAGGTGCGAAATTTATAGTGAAAAGCAAAGGTGCCTCCATATAGAATTCTAAGTCACCATGTAAGAAGGCATTTTTAACATCAAATTGCTCTGATGTCCATTGGAGGTTAGCTGCCAAGGATAACATGGCTATAATGGAGTTCATTTTTGCAACAAGGGGAAAATTCTAGGTAGTCTACACCACATGTTTGAGTATATCCCTTGGCTATAAGTCTTACTTTATATCATTTAAGGGATTGCATTGTATTTTGCAGAGTATATCTATTTGCATCCCACTAGTTTTTTCCCCTTTAGCAACATGACTATATCACATGTCTCATTTTTTTTCCCCTAAGAGCCTTCATTTATTTAATTATAGCCTCTTTCCATTCTTTACTCTTAAGTTCCTCACGAATAGTTTATGGGTTTTTATAGTATATAACTTTATAAGGAAGACTTTATTAGGAAGGGAAGAATCTATCAAATGAAATAAAGTTGGCCATGAGATGTGGTGTGCACTTCCTAAGGACCACACGTATATCGAGGTCCATGAACTCAGCGAAAGAAGGGACTTTTGGAGAAGCGATTTTTAAGCTGTTTTCATTACCTGTTATCGGATCAGGCTCCTCGGCTTGCATCGATTAGGTTCAACACTTCTTCCTGAATAGGGTATCAGGTGACTAAAAGTATCCGGTTCTGTTTTCTCATTGTTAACAATTTTGGGAAGTGAGGGAGAAGGCTGAGAAGGTTTGGGACCCAATTGAGAATATGGAAAATCAAATTCTGAAGGTTGTTTTTCTAGAGAACCTAGAAATACCAACATGTATGGTGTCAAATCTAGCTCATCGATCCAAGGCTTAGATCAACCTTATCTTCCAATGAACTCTCCCTCTAATGACAAGGTTCCCCAAAGAAGGCTTTATTTTCAGCAAAGGTAACTTCTTTTGTAACAAGGAAATTTTTTCGTGGTTGGATGGTAGCACTTGAATGAGCAACATCGATTTTGAAAATGAACGTGAGCATAGGAGACGCAATTGAAAATTCTATGTGGTAGGTGACTGAATTTATCAAACTCTAGGTAGAATTAAGAGAGGGCATTAACCGGAGCTTTGTTTTGGAAGGCAATCTATTAATAAGGTGGGATGCAGTTAGTACGGCTTCACCCCAATAGTGTTTAGGCCCTTGTTTTTTCAAACAATAGGGCTCGAGTTGTAAAGGAGAGATCATTTTTCTTGGCTCAGCTACCCCATTTTTGTTATTGTGGGACGATGAGTGATGTATAATCCCTTCTTTTCTTGGAAAATGGTGATAACAACAATTGGTTAAAGTATTCCTTCCTGTTGTCAGATCTGACAACATTAACCAAGGCCCCAAACTGTTAGGAATCATGCACATAAATTTGGAAAAGAGAGTGCTACATTGGATTTATTTTTCTAAAAGAATAACCATGTAACCAAGGTACAACAAAAAACAAAAGAGATAAACCAACACACTATAGCAATATTAGGAATTTTTGAAGGCCCCCAAACATCTATATGATTAGACGTAAACGGAACTGAAGACTTTTTTACATTCAAAGAAAATGAGAATCAATGTTGTTTAGCAAGTCGGCATATATCACAATGAAAGGAAGTCTCATTTAAGATCTTAGAACAAAGTAGGAAACATAGTCTTTAAGACTAGAAAAAATGGATGTCCTCATCGGAAGTGATGAAACCAAACCTGAGATCTATTGCGTGAAAGTGTTTTGGAGAAATGAGAGAGGTGTGGTCCACTTCTATCTTGACCACTACACGTATCTAGGAAATAGAACCCTTCCCTCTTCTTAGAAAGTCTAATTGTCTTCCTCATAAATGAATCCTAAAAAAACCAATGGTTATATAAGAAAATAACTTTGCAATCTTTTTTATTTGTGAATGGCCATCAAAATAACCGAGAGTTTAGGTACATGAAGCACTAATTTCAAAGAGAGATAGGGTGTCAGGGCAATCCTTGTTCCTTCAATAAAGTCCATGGTACCATTGGCCAATCCGTTCTTTTGGTTTCAAAGACATGGGATATATTTAGTAAAATGGTGTGACAAGTTGATCATATGGTGAGTAGTGTCAAAATATACGACCCAGATATCTATAGCATAATCTTTTGAGGCATTAAGAGCGAGCGACAAGGCATAATTACTTGAGTGACTTAAAGAACATGAACTAATCGGTTCAAAGGCTTGATTGCCCATTAGGAGAAGTTCAATCAGGTTAGAGGGCCTATTTGTGTTTGATTTGAACGAATTCTAATCTCATGACCCATGATCCTTAGGTAGGGTAGAAGGGGCTTGATCCAAAACAGGGCTCGATCCCAAACCAGGCTATGCTCAAGGCAATGGATGACTATCACTTTCATTTAAATGAGGAGGCTTCGAAGTTTTTCAATCTCCGTCCTATTTAGTGCACCTATCTCTGGTTAACTGTTAGCGGTCTCTGGGTCACTCGTCTCAAGTAAATGCAACCTTTGCCAGGTTATGTCATGAGGTATAATGTTGGCCATTACTGTTTCATCCAAGTGGTGGTTTTCCCTTCAGTTTCCAACATGTCTCCTTGGTGTGCCTCGGTTTCTTGTAGTAGTTGCACCAAAGATCATCTTTATTAATTGGTGGCATGTAGAGTTCTCTACTCTCCTGAATTTTCTTTGCATCACCATGATAGTATAACAATCTCTTGGTTACGGCACACCCTTTGAGAGTAGGAGTATCAAGCATCACATTCACCTTCCCTCCTCAACTCACATAATGGAAAAACTACATTTAGAAAAGGCAGCTCTTCTTTCCCAAGTACTTGTACTAAGCCTAATTGAACTCTATGCTGAGTTCAGCCATGAACTCATATATTCTTTCTTTCTCCACAAAATTTAGCACCATTGAGGACCCCTCACTTCTTCCCATCTTAATAGTAATCAAGTTCGAGATATAACCCATTTAGTGTGTTATAGTACTCTATAACTAACATCACAACTTTTTGGTTGAATGGATCTTGGTTTTCATGTCATATACTAAGGCTGTATCTTTGACCATTGAATATGTATACGCTATGGTCTCCCATATGTCTTTCAATAATAAAAAACGTACAATTTCCATATCTCCGGCTGCATCAAATCTCAAAGCCATGAAATGTCCAAAGAATCCTTCAAATTCCAACCTACAAAATTAGGATCCTTGGTGATCGGTATAGGGCCAATCAAGTGAGTGAGCTTCCCCTTTCCTATCAATTATGTTTGAAAAACTTGTGACCAAATCAAATAATCCCTTCCATTGAGTCAATAGAATGATTGAATAACCCAGGCTTTTTTCTTGGATAGATAAATTTGTTTTGGCTTGTTGTGGATTTCAGGTTTCAAGTGTGGTGGTCTTCTAAATTATTCTGCTATGAAGGCAGTATAGGTCTGAATATTTTCTCCTACAATGGAGGCGGAAAGGGAGTGGCTGTCAGCAATGAAGGCAGAAAGTAGCACCAGGAACATACCCTAGACTCTGATACCATGTAGAAAAGTAAAAATATCTCATATCCTTTATTGATATTAGTAAGAATATTTCATATCTATCATTGATATCATTCTTTGCAAGATATACATTACATCAATCCAAAATCATAAAAAAGAGTAAATCTCTCGGGGGAATATTCTATTATCAAGATAGCCGGGTTCTAACAATATATCTGAAAAAAGATCAATCATATACAACTATACAATCTTGCTTTAAGTGAAAGATAACTTCCTTAATTTAATAATCAATCAAATCCCTTAACTACCAATTATCTACTTGTTTGTCGAGTCAATTAGGCCCACTCATTCTTCAATCAAATCCTCTAAATCCTCAATTAGATCATCTAGGATATACCAACAATATATCAATAATATTCACAAATGCCGCATTTTAAACCTACCAAATGTCTGTTTGACATTACTTTTAATATAGCTATTGGAGAAAAAAGGACTATAAATTGTTTTTTTTTTCTCTGAAAAGCTTCATAAGAAGATGATTGATGTTCTCTATAAATTGTTCTTGGTTTATTTATAACATGTTCTATTCGAAACTTTTCAAAAATAACTCAAATGTACTTTCGATAATAGCTATAAATAATCTATCCCCAAAAGCACTTTCCAGAATATATATACCAAAAGCAATCTCTACGGACTACCTCCTCCCAAATTCCATAATCATCTTGTCCAATCCTCTAGAGCCATTTTAGAATAAGCGCTTGACAATGCCCTCATGCCTGGACTCTAGAGGGATGTTCATTTGGACTTGCTACTAGATTCCAACCATCCTCATAGGAGATAAACTCTCTAGATATGCACTAAACTATTCACTACACATGCTAACATGATGAATAAAGACATGAAGGACAGCACCACATCAAGGTAGGCCTACCTCCTCTACAAAGATGTAGAGATTCAATCCCATAAGCTTTTACTTCAAAATTCAAAGCTTGATACGGTCCACTTCATTCTTGAGTTTAGCTCCCACAGCTAGCCCTAAGTAGGTAACTAGAAATTCCCCTATTTTGAACCAAAAAAATGGCAACTAAATTATCTACATTAGCCACTAACCCCATTGAGAACAAAGGGCTTTTCTACAAACTAATCCTCATACCTGCCATTATATAAAAAAACATTGAAGAATGCATCACAAATAGAGAACAAATGAACCCGACAAAACAAATGAACCCTTGATAACGAAAAGATGGGATGGGGGATCAGGAATGCAATAAGGACAGATTGCAATTGAATAACCTCATCAACAATCAAATCCATTTGAAATCCAACATCCATAATCCATTTGAATATCCATTGATTAATATTTTAAGGCCCCAAAATTCAATTCATCTCCTTTAATCAATAGGATATCCATCAAACATCCAAATCTTCATAGCACCACCACCAAACCCAAAATCATAACATTCAAAAGAAACACGTTCATCCAACAAAATAACCATAAAAACAACTATTTTACGATTAAAACCACCAAATTACAGAAAAATGGGGGAAAGGTACATGTAGAGGAAGGGTAAAATAGAATGTCTATCAAAAACATGGGGAGAAAAAAAGTATTACGTAATTAATTCAATGTGAATGTGGAAATGTCTTCAGATTCAGATTAGAATGCACTAACAGTCATAACCAAAAATCAAAACAAAATCCATATGCTTAAGTCACATCCAAATCCACCAATTTACCTATTAAAAAAAATCAAATTCACTCCATTTGGAATTTAACACTATGGATATCTACAGATGGTATCTATTGACATTTTACATCACCATGTGATATTAAAAGTTCTGGCCTTCCCTGATTAACATGGAGAAGCCTTCAACTCATTCCTCCGCTACTTTTCATTATTCATCTTGCTTAAAGCCTTCATCACTCGAGGAACTCTTAGAGAAAAAAGGAAGATCGACATGCCTCTAGTTCAAGCTTCAGCAAAAATATTTGACCATTATGAAAGCTAAATAATGAAGCAATCAATATGTAAAAACAGATATCCAATCTTCTCCATTTGTAACCAAAGGCCATTCTCTCAGACATGTAAAGCAAGGAGTTTCATGCCCTACCATAGGCCTTTCCATTCTAGCTTCCAAGCTAGCAACTTTTCCATCAGAAGTTATTCATCCTTCAATTTGGCTTTAAATTTCTCTTTTGGCCTTCACATAAACACTGATTTTTTTGATTTCATAAATAGTAACTTTCAGCTTCAAATGTTGATTTTCATTTCCTCTTTGCATTTCCACAATTCCTATCCTTGCTTCCAATATTTGAATAGCAATTTCCAGACTTTAGAAAGTAAGCATTGTGAACAAACCACGAAAATAACATTTCTGCAATCCAAATGTAAGGGCAGTGTATGTCAGACCCTCTCTTGACTCCAAGATATGGGAATCTCATGCACTAAACCACCCTTTTTCAAAATCTCCATACATCAAACTTTCCATGCTTTTTGATGCAACTTGCAGGAATTCGTTGCTCAGAAATAATGACTAAAAAATGCCATCAGTTTTCATACCTAGAAATGAGAGAGAGGAAAACCTATTGACTCAACTAATAGATCCAAGAAATTTACAAATATTATAGGTTCAAATGCCACATGAATTTTAATTGCAAAATATTCTAAATTAGCATCAAAATCCCATGCAGATAACCAAGCATATTTTCCATTCCAGTGGTATTTATATGTAATGAAACAGATTGTCAGTTTTCAGTCTTAGATTTTGTCTTATATTTCTAGATCTTGTTCATGGTTTTACTTTCCAGAGTTTCTGACAGTGATGTCAAACAGTCCAGAAAAAAGACTGTTTATTTGGGACTTACTGAGAAAAGTGTGTTTTTATCTCAGTAAATAACTTTTCTCAGTCGCAAATAAACCAAGTCTTTTTCTCAGGCCAGAGAAAGATGCTCCGGGATTCAAAACGCACAAACAGGATCACAAGTTAATTCCCTGTAGTAAATGTTATTTGGAATTTTAAGCAACCTCCCAAGTTCATGAATGAAGAAAATCAAGGATAACAATGTTAATAAGCAGAAGTTCTTGGTAGGGAAGATGTCATTTCATGTTATGTACCACAGTAGATGGATCATAGGCTCCTTCTATCTTTTACTTTTTTCAATAGGTTGTTGGACAAAAAGATTTTCTACGCAAAAGACATCCTAAGACATATTTTAGTGTATATTGCAAGTTTCAATCACCGCACAAAAGGTTTGCAGGTCCATAATATTAAGTTTGCTAGTGATGAGAAGAGAATAACTACCAATTTGAAAATTGACATGGTTATTCCAAACCATCCTTATCAATAACAATACAAATCAGAAACTCAAACACATTAATACATCCAAATAAAAAATATCTAAAAATCTAATTAGCTACACTGATCTGAAAACTGATGTCCCCTATACTCCAAGAGTCAGATATTTTGAGATGGTCACATTAATATGAAACACTCCACAATTATCAGGAAGAAACATTTCTCCTGTGTTATTTCATCTCTTCTTCCTTACTGAACATTGTATAAGAAAATCAAGAAAGGGATAAAAAATCTCAGACAGGAATCTCAAGTCTAGTAATCATATTAGATGTTCAACTTTCAAATACTTGCCGCTTCTATTCTCCAAAACATGAAAAAGGCTGCAGCTGCATCTTAGTTAAAGGGCCTTCTGCATAAAAATATTAGCTGATATATATTGATATTAGACCCGCCAATACTGATATTTCCAAATTCCACAACAGTATCACAATATATCGGCCAATATTTTGAATATTAGCCAATATACTGATACTTAGTCAATACATCAGCCAATATTTCTTTGTAAACTTATGATTCTCATAATTTTTTTAAAAAAATATCAAAGACTGATATGTATTGTCCGACAATGATGACCCATACCAATACCAATATTGATATTTCATCCATGGCCTTCTTGCATCTAATTACAAACCCCAAAATCTACAACAAAAAGAGAGTAGAAGGGGAAAACAACCTGCTCAAGCTTAGGATGCCGAGGTGCAATTTCACACAAAGAATGTAAGAGTCGCAATCCACATAAAATGTATTTCAATGATGCTTCGTCTCTTTGAGATGATAAAGTCACAGCTATTAGGTGAGAAGGAAGGAACCTCACGAGTTTTTCCGTGTTAACCTGAAAAGCAACACAAATTCAATTTAACATCAAGAAAATAAGAGCAGCTTTTCAGGTATAAAAATAAAGCATTATGACCAATGACAATGGTATAAGATCTATAAATTATGCACTTCAATGGTAAGATGACCTGGTAGGAAGATCCTCTTTCCATAGCAACAATAAGGTACACGTTGTCAGACTCCTTCAACAGCTTATTTAGTTTATGCGAGCCAATTCCATGTAATACTTTCACATATGAAATCAAGTCAACAGCCTGTAGTCCATGCAAGAGGCGGTATCAAATTCTCTTGTATACAATAAAGCAGATACATATATATCCTAGAAACAAAGAAAAAGGAACAAGCGATATATACATATATAACCTAGAAACAAAGAAAAAGGAACAAACGATATAAAGAAGACGACCAAACATTTATCTAGTGTTGGCTGATAAAAAAAAGTCATGAGTTTAGTACTACCATACCCATATTCCTCTCTCCCACATCTTAATCACAACCACCTTAGCTTGCTTTATTTTCTGGATTAACTATTTATTTTTCATTTTAATTTTTTTGACATAGAACAAAGTTTTTTTCCCTTTCCATCTACTTTGACATAACTAGCACAATCGCAATATGTGCCAAAAAACTAGTCTAAGTCATAGACTAAACCACCAAGTCAATCACATGCCTCAATAGTACGTTTGGTTGCTGGAATAGAATAAGGTGAAATAGAATAGTTATTCCAGGGAATAGAAAAGGATGGGAATAGAGTTGGAATTGTTATTCTTATGTTTGGTTGTTGGAATAGAATAAAGTGGGAATTAGTATTCCATTATTTGGTTTGTAGAATAGTATGAGGAATAAGGTGGGAATAGTAATAATAATAATAATAATAATAATAATAATATCT
>JAODPA010041594.1:0-11974 GCA_025585075.1 Nepenthes mirabilis | reverse complement strand
ACTAAATATAATAATTTTATAATTTGGAGGTGAGATAGAAAGGCTTGCAAATTTTTATTTTTTATAATACTGACGTGGCTTTTTTTTAAACATTTATTTTAATACTTATTCTAATATTTGAAAGAGTAGCTTAAAAACCACAGTCTGACGGTGAAGATGACAGCAGATCTGTTTTAAAATCTACTGTGCAGAGTCGTCGTCGAAAACCTTCTCTGCGACTTTTTATGTCGCGCTTCACAAGGGCCACCGGAGACACCACCGCTGCAGTAGACATCACTGTCACCGCCGTCCCGACCATTATCCGCGGCCGTCGCAACGGTCGAGGGAGATTCCCAAAATGCCTCGGATTGCTAACTTCCTCCTTCCCCCCTCCAACTCCTACTCCAAATCCGAGAAGACCAAAAAACCTTTCCAGCCCTCTCAGGCCTCTCGACTCCATCTCTCCCTTATCGTCTTCTGTGTGATCTGCCTCACGATCGGAGTTGCCGGGACTCTTTTTTCTCTTCACTCTCTCTCACGTCCTAGGCCGGCTCCCGTGGTCCGTTGCGGTCGGGTACAGGACACCTTCCGAACACATTATTCGGTGTCGAAATTAAATACTAGAAAGATCGGGGACGGAGGTGGTCGTGGTGTGGCTGATCGGCCGAAATTGCTGGGATTTGTTGGGATTCAGACTGGTTTATCTTCCGCTGATCGCCGGGCGGCTTTGCGGAGTACTTGGTTCCCGTCTGATCCCGAGGATCTTCTAAGGTAAGAATTTTTGTCAAATTTAAAATGTTGGTAAAGATTATAGTTTTTTATTCTAGTTATACGTCCTTGTGTTACTTACCACTATATATATATATATTCATACGTCCTTGTGCATTCAATATTATGCGGGATGTTTTTGTATTTTCATATATCCCATTTTCGGCTGTTATCACATTCACATTGGTAATTGTTTGGGATTAAGATCAATTAGGGTTGTAATGTGGTGTTCAATTTCCATAATCTCAAACATCCGTTTGGTGTTTCGTTGCTTGATAATGGCACGTCAATCAATCATGCTGGTTTAAGTAATTGGTTTTAGTGACTAAATCGTAGCGGTTCTTTTTTGTGAACTTGCAAAGCTGTTGAATGTCAGACGGTGGTTCATATTAGGGTTTTGGACTTCTGCAATTATCACTTATTGGAAAGGATCTCAATCTGGTTTTTAGATAATGCTCACACAATCTTTTGTGCTTGCATGAGGTCTGCTTTCTTTCTCTTTCTATATCCACGTGACTGAGTCCAACTGTTACATTGATGGGCTACATTCGATTTTTAGCAGTCTATTGACTTCAATCTGCTTCTGCAATAGATCAGTAGCAATGTGGATAAGACCCATCGGCTACAATGCAAAATATTGATGTGGAGTCAGGGTTTGAGGTGTTGATTGTGAATATTTTCTAAGGTAAAATTAGCAACTAATCCAATCACGAAAACATTGAAGAAACTAGTATAAGGAAAAGATCTCAAACATCTTGGTACTAGTTGAAGGTTATGAAGCCTTTGGGAGAATAAGCATGCAGCGATTAAAGAAATAATATAAGAGAAAGTTGTGGTGAAGATTAGAAGTGTCTATTTGGGGAATTACAACCCTTTGCTTGCGAGAGGCTTGAGTTGCCTTTGGAACGATGGAGAGAAGTCACATCATGAAGATAGTGAGCCAGTTAAACAGCAGATCTGGATGAAAATTAACTTAGATCGATGCTGAAACAAGAACATATTGTATCCACTCTATTTCTGTGTCAAAGTTCATAATCACTTCTTGTAATCAGTCATAGGAGACTATGCCTACTATGACTAAAGCACTTCTGCATTCGTCCTTCCGATTGCTTTTGAATGGCATAAAATTTTAGCTGTCCAAACTTGTAAATCTTAGAAGGTGGCATTTTAATTTATGACTACTCGTTAGCATTGGAGATACAAACTAACCAGTATCAATTAATGGGTGGTTACTGGTCACACAAGTTTATTTTATGATCTAGCATCAATCATCATGGGCAGGGAAGACTTTGATCCCATCATAAAACATTGAAAACTTAAGCATGTGTGTGCAACTTCTGTCCTCCCATCCAGCTGATTAGTTGGAAGTATGCCTCTTGGTTAAGCGATCTGTTGTTTTGGTTATTTGGTTTAAATCCTTTTCTTCGGAAAATTTTGTGGCGAACTGGTGTCTCTTTTATTCAGAAGCATAATGGTAAAAGAAATCTTGACTATAATTTGCAAAAGTTGCTTTCTCTGTGGCCAACGGTTGTTTCTCTATAAATTTATTCTTTATTTATTTTAAATTTGTATTATTTCAGCTCTGAGAGTTCTGAGTTTGTCAATCACATTTTTGTGAAAGAGATCTTAAAAGTAGCTTAGAGGATCTGGTATTCTGCATTATTTTTTACGAGGAAAAGTTGCTCGAGGCAAAATTGGCTGAGTATAAATTTTCTTTCTTGGGAATGATGTGTTAACCAACAAAGCAAAGAAGGAAGGCTGCTTATGGAGAATTTATTTGGATATCAGTAGTCAATCTTTCCTTTAAATAATGAGATCCTTATTTTTTCCATTATATCATATTAAATAATAATTAACATTATTTTCTTCTTAATAGCTGTGAGACCATTTTTTTTTTTTTGGGGCATTCCTGTGGTTAACCTTCATCTTGAACATTTCTTTGTGACCAAAAGAGGGTGCAAGATAGAAGGGCCTTTTTCTTTCAAATGTATGTTATGGTAGGATCAAGCGATGATGGTAACCTTTTTTTTTTTGGGGGGAGGGGGGGGGGCATTCCTGTGGTTAACCTTCATCTTGAACATTTCTTTAAATGGGTGGCACCCCTTGGTCTCCACCGACAGATTCTTCTTAATTACTAAGAGAGAGAGGTCCCTAAAGCCCATGTTGGCTACAAAATTTTCCTTTGTTATAGAAACGCTTAACGCTGAACATGCTTATAACATATCTTTGTTTGTTTTGTCCTTCTCTTTCTGAATCAATTCATAGCTTCCTGCTTGAAATAGTGCCCTCAGAACATCTACTACATGTACTAACTTTTGCAATTCTCCTGATATAGACACTTCCCATAGGTGCTTTGGTGATGAAATATGCAGGCTCAATGTTCCTTGAAACATAATTTTCAATGCTTGAATGCTGGCCTCCTCAAGCTAACTCTTGGTCTGTGCTTGGTAATGCTTAATTTTTATTGGCTTCCATGTTCCATATTGTAAACAAAGTCTGCTGCATCACACAAGGGAACTACCCTGAGGGAGCTATTCCTGTATTAACATCTTCGTCAACGTGACATGTCCATGTGTAGGGTTTTTGTGCACAGAACATCCAAGATTTTTCAGTTGATGACAATTTAGCAGACTTCTCCCTCAATTGTTTTCTTGTCAAGAAGTTGCTGTTACTCAATGATTTCCAGTCCCATTATCCCTCTATCTGCAAGCACATACCATTCTCTTTTAAGCTTATTACCCTCCAAGGACTTGTAGTCACTTAGATTTGCTTGATTTACCCATACCCATGGTCTTCAATGTATAGGATTATTTATAAGAGATTCACGATCTGTTGGCAAATTTTGTTGATCTCTCTGAAATCACTATGGCATTTCAATATGGAATTTTTACATTGCAGATATTCATTTTTCTCCTTTCCTCTTTCCTTTCTATCTCAATCTCACTTCTGTATTTGTCAAAATGCTTCAAAGATTCTAAAATGGTCAGTTAGGACTGACTGAATGGTTGTACCCCCATAGCTTGCTCGTTGATTCATATAAAAAAATTCAGAAAGTAGTTTGTCTCTTCTGATTTTTTATTCATCTTTAAAATTTAAAATATTTAGATCAATATCTCTCTATGCTTCATGATTACACCTTATTAATTAGCTATATGGATGCACTTGGGTACTCAGATATAATTTGCTGCTTGAGGAGCAAGGACTTTCCCCCATCTGTTTTTGTGTATAAATTTGCAAGTATTTGTAGAGACCTGAATGAGAAGGCCTACCTGGAATATTAATAAGGTGAAAAAGTAAAAGATGGACATAAGTTGGTCTGTGACTATGTTGACAAGGAAAGAAGTTGAGGCTGCTATAGACGAATTAAGATTGTAATCCTATTCATATTCATATTTTTCAGTGTTCTCTCATTGTTTGGATTGCAAAATAATAGGGCTAAAGAAGGTTGTAGATTCCGTTTGTTGATTTTTTTGCTTTGGGAAGAAGTGAAGGGTTTTCATCCTTGTAAATTTTATCTATTAAGGTTTTGTTAATTTGGACTTAAAGAAAAAAGATTTCCCATTTTATGAGGTTTTAGTATTGGAGCTCTGTGGAGAGTTTGATGTAAGAAATGTTACCTTTCAATGCAGAAAGGTTGTTGGTTAAACCTGTGACCTTTACGTCACATTCTTTAGTTGAAATAAAAAATTAAGAAAAATACTGGACGAAAAGTAGGTTGAAATTATCACCAAAAATGAAAACCATTAATTGGGTTTTGTGATCCAAACAAGAAAACAAATGTCGTTGATACGTACTTAATGTTTTTCATTCTTCTGCTCTTGGTGAGATGATAAAGGGTCTAACAAATAGGATGAACTTAACATGCTTATTTAGGAGGATACAATAAGCTAATAGAAAGGTATAATTTTTTGGCTACTTGATCTGTTTGACACTCACATGTGGATCCATTAGTAGTAGTTTTGAGTTCATCTTATGTCCTTTTATGTTTTACATGTTTAGGCTGTACATGATGCATTTGTTTATGTAAATTCGAGGAATAGTCTTCTCAAAATATTCCAAAGATATAAAAAATTGAATTTTTCACCCTTTTATAGTAAATTCAAATATTGTTTGCTATAATATGATAAAGTACTTTACGCATGTCCTACTGTGCAGTACTGCACTGGTCCAATCTACCTTATTTCTTATAAAGTAATTGCTCTTGGTAATTCCAAGTTGTATTCCACCAGTACTGGTGTAATTAGTGTCCTACAATTAAGTAGCATTTAGATTTCTAGTTTGATGCAAAGGGAAACTGTTTATAATAATCTGGCATATTGTGCTCACTTTTTATTTGCGCTTTAGCAGGCTGGAGCAAGCAACTGGCTTAGCTTTTAGGTTTGTGACTGGACGATCAAAGGATGCCAAAAAGATTGCTGAACTTGAGAAAGAGGTGGATATGTACAAAGATTTTATGCTTATTGACGTTGAGGAAGAATATGTGAAACTCCCTTATAAAACGTAATACCTTGTGTCGGCTGTTTGTAATGTGCTGTTGCGAAGAAACACCTTTGATAATGCTTTTCTCATGCTTGGCAGTTTGGCCTACTTCAAAGCAGCACTGGAACTTTTCGATGCAGATTACTATGTAAAAGCTGATGATGACATATATTTGCGTCCAGGTTTGTGGAAATTTTACGTGTATCCGTAATTATTTTTAGAATGGTTCGATCTGATATTGCATCTGTACTTCTGTAGATAGACTTGGCACACTTTTAGCAAAGGAGCGAACTAATTCAATGACTTATATTGGCTGCATGAAAAAGGGACCAGTGATCACTGACCCTAAAATGAAATGGTAAATGAGTTTTTATGGCTTTAATGAGTCATTGCTACATCTATGCCCCAACAAAAGTTTCAATACCTTTTCTTTGTTTTTTGTTCCAAATTTATTTGAAGGTATGAAAGTCAAGGGCATCTAATTGGGAATGAGTATTTCTTGCATGCCTACGGTCCTATATACATTTTGTCAGCTGAGGTGGTTGCATCATTGGCTAGTGCAAGGAATAACAGGTCTGCTGATGCTACCATCCTACTGCCTTTTGAGCTAATGATTCTTCAATTCAGGCCCATAATGTTGTGGCGTATTGTTTTATCAATAGAAGCATTTTTAGACATTAATCTTGCTCCATATATTATTCACATACCAGTACCAGTTGTTTTGGTATATATTTGGATGTTCCAAGCTTGAGTCTATATATATGTTTGTAAGTATTTAAATATATTTAAAAGGAATGATTCTAGTATATATGTATCTATGCATATTTATTGGATGCTGTCATGACTGTAACCCTAGGAAATAGTGCTGCGAAAATTTTTATTATGTACTCAAATGTGGGTTTTTTTAATAAAAATGGGAAGAAATTTACCCCTTTGGCCAACCTTTCTGTTAATTCATTTCTGAGCCCTGGAAAGATATTAACTTATAATCTGTGTGTTTTTGTCTCGCTCCTTCCTAAAATTTTTTTATTAGGACTTAGGAAGGGGCTGCTCAACGTTTGCTTTGGAATTACGTTGTTCTTTTGTTTTCAGCATGATATGAAGTATAAGTTCAAGCCTTTAGGTTTTTCCATTTCTCATTTTCTCCTTGGTTAGGTTTTTATTCATTCCATTAGTTGTTAAGCTGCCCTTGCCCTTTTTGGCCACCTCCCAACTGATTCAGTCGCTTTTAGTACTCAATTTGCTATAAATGTAATGGTGCAGAGATGAAAGGAATTAAGAAGTTATTGCCTCACTCTCACATCTTCTCTTTCTCTCTAGTTCTCTCTGATTTTCCTCTGCTTAATCTCTCTCTCCCTCTTTTATTTTCTGCCCTTCCCAGACTCGTTTGTCCCTTTTTCTCTCTATCTCTCTCTCGCGCTCTCTTCTCTCTGTTTTCCCTCATCTTCTCTGCCAGAACTCCCCTCTCCGCCTCTAACCTCACCATCTCGCCGCTGATTACCATGATACGGCCATGGGGCACGTATCAATTGGTGCTCTCGTTGAGACAAAAGTAGAGGAGATCGAAGAACGAGCACTCGACGCACTCGAAGAGGCCATCACCGAGCTCGCCAACGCGATGAAGGATCTCCAACGGGCTATTGACAGATTTGGCGCCACCATGTCCACCGCGGTTTCCACTACAATGCAAATTCAGTCATTCGTGGTGGAACTAAGCCAATCGCTCAATAAAATCGAGCCCAACCCTGCCTGGCGAACACTGTGGTGCCGTGCAGATTGGCCGGTTGCTGAGTTGGATGGTGAACCAGTTGCTAAGCTAGATGGTTGCTGCGTAGACTTGTCGGTTGCTGAGATGGATGGTTACCGCACAGACTGGTTGGTTGCTGAATTGGATGGAAAGCCGGTTGCTGAGCTGGATGGTTGCCACACAGATTGGTCGGTTGCTGAGCTGGATAGTGAGCTGGTTGCTGAGCTGGATGGTGAGCCGGTTGTTGCGGTACTGAGCACAGGCAATTCCTTCCATTTTCCCCAACTTGCAATACCTTCCACCTCAGAACAAATTCTGCCATCCTGTCCAAACCGCATCGCTCGACTACCCTTGCCAACTACAAATTCTTCTGTCTTCAACTTCATCACCGATTACGGCTTCCACTTCCGAAATTTTACCCTAACCTTCTGAAAATTTCTGCACCAATGATACTGAAGGATCACATTTCCACTGCTTGCCGCACTTCAAGCATTTACATCCCCTAGAGGTACCACTGTACTCTACTTTTTCTTCCATTTTACCTCCACAATTTCCTGCTGAAATGACAACTCGGGCTGCGCTCCTATTATGGAAGCCTCTACCGTTATCAAAAACCATCGGTGTGGAAAAATCAGGCGAGGAAACACTGGATGCGGGTCGAATCTGTTCGCCACACTACCCACTTACCCAGCCATCCACTAACTCCACCTTAGCTTTGCTCAGCAAGCTCTCTCTTCCAATCCTGCTATGCCATATATTATGCTTGATAATCGATATAGACGGCTCTGTCCAGATGATGGCACAACTTGCCTCTATTACGGCTCCATCTGCATTTCACTTTATCATATTTTGTCTTCCAGGCCAGAAATCAATTCCTCCTTTAAGGGACGAATTTGGGTGGTGTGTTTCCATCATTTCTTCATCAGTGAAGGACCAAGTTAGTTACAGAATGCTTTGTCTGGACGGGAGAGAAATTCTGCTGTCTGACTCGATAAGTGGTGTGGTTTCCTTTAGAAATGCTTCATTACTTCTGCAGATTAATTACAATAGTCAATCGGTTCAGGCTACAATGTGGCAGTTAGCCTCCGTGGATCTGATTGAGTTGTATAACAAAGTGGAGGTTGAGCATTATTGTGTGACCAAAGATTTGAGGAACGGTAGTAGTCCTGTGAAAAGTATGCTAGACTCTTGGGGACAAACATGCTTGTGTGGGAAGAATAGACAATGGTATGATCATTGTTGCCTTTATTATTTTTATTCTTTGATCGTTGTGGCCACGGAGAGAAATTTGCGTTGTTGGAACGGCCAATATGTTACAGATGTTTGTATGGATGAAAATGCTGTGCCTGGCGATCTCTACCCGAGTCTCAAACTTGTGCTCTTAATTCGTTGCAAGAATTGGACAACTCATTTTTTGTTTTTGGATCCAAGCCACTAGAACAACTTCCGAATGTAAGAGTGCTCAAGCAAAGTCCTATTAGCCGGCAATTTCACCTCCATGTCTGGAAAATTGGACAGGCAAAATTACTAGCCGCTCTTGCAGCTGCCTTGTCTGTCAACCTTCGGCTTCATAATGAAGATTTTCCAAAGGGGCACGCCCGGACACAGCAAAACTATTTGATGACACTTCTTGGAAAAATCTTGTGGTTTTGGTTGAGGCCCTGGACGGAGCAACCGGACGATACAACCACCCGGCCGATTTGTAGATTACATTTGAATTTACGTTTGAATTGCTGATTTGGCTTTCATATATCTCTCATATATTTTTTGTTAGTTTCACACAAATGTGTATAGTTGAGATTGTACTTGCTTCTGTTTGCCGTGATGCTTCTATTTTGCCAATATGCTTCTGTTCTGCCGAGATTCTGCTGTTTTGTTCTGCATCATACCCTCATCACAACCGCAAACATTCCCAGCCGTAGAAGCAGCTCCTCTTGTTCTAATGCAACATAGCAGTCGTTCGGCAGCCCCTCCAACAATAAGACTACTTTCTGGCACCAATTCAGCCGCTACAAGGATCCATATGGAAATGCAGACCATGGAGGTGGACAAGGTTGCTTGCAGGGAATCAACGGCGACAGGAAAAGTCGTGCTTGGGTTAGCTGCCAACAGCAATCTCGTGAACTTATAGCTCGAAGGCAAAGTTGTGTTTGAGGATGTGGACGTTGATGAAGCTGCTGAGTTTGCTTCTACCGCTTTATGTTTCATTGGATTTTGTGGTACATATCTGAAGCTCCATCCTGCACTGTTGCATTATGAGTATGGGTTTCGGGTGTTGTTATTGAAGTTTTACTTCATCAAGTCGAATTACTCATTAGCAGTGCAGTGTATATCAATTAGTGCTTTCAAGGAATTCATCTATACAATTGCCTCTAGATTTTTGTTCATTGCATTGCTTGCTGGTGTTGGCGTGGGGATAAACTCATGCACTCTCCAAAGCTGGGCTGGTGAGGAATTGCACAACGTGGAGGTCCAGCGCTTAAGGAATGTTGCTATTTCCTTAGAGGGTTGTGTCAATAGGCCCAGGAGTTGGAATAAATATGTCGAGATGCTCATTAATTCAGCAAGCAAGTTCCGGAGGTTTGTATCGTGTCCTGCACCTCTGCCATTTGATGCCGATGCTGCAGAATCAAACACGTATCAGAGCACTAGTGCATTGTCTTGGGCAGCAGTTGCATCCCTTTTGCTTTGCAATTCCATTTTAGGGTTCGTATATGATACCAAGGGTTGGAATGACAAAAAATTAGAAGCCACTTGGGAGGTCGATGCTGAATATAGTTTGGATCCCCTCTCGTTCAACTTTGAGGATAAGGTTAGTTTGATGGAGTGGGTAATGTTACGAGCCTTTAGTTTTTTCCTTTTCTTATTTTCCCATTGGTTTGGTTTTTATTTATTCCGTTAGTTGTTAAGCTGCCCTTGTCTCTTTTGGCCATTTCCCAACTGATTCAGTTGCTTTTAGTGCTCAATTTGCTATAAATGTAATGGTGCAGGGATGAAAGGAATTAAGAAGTTATTGCCTCACTCTCACGTCTTCGCTTTCCCTCCTGTTCTCTCTAATGTCCCTCTGCTTAATCTCTCTCTCCCTCTTTTCTTCTCTGCCCTTCCTAGATTCGTCTCTCCCTTTTTCTTTCTATCTCTCTCTTGCGCTCTCTTCTCTCTGTTTTCCCTCGTCTTCTCTGCCAGAACTCCCCTCTCCTCCTCCAACCTCACCATCTCGCCGCTGATTACCACGATACGGCCATGGGGCACGTATCATATATGTTCAAGTTTAAACTCATATCTCATGACTGTATCTCTAGGGCATGTTTTCCATTGCTGTTTTCTGTTTTTGTTTTCTTGTTCATATGCGTGTATTGTTCATTAAATATAAGTTTTGTTTGTTGTATACAGTCTGAGAATGTTTAGCAATGAGGATGTTACTATTGGGTCATGGATGCTTTCCATGAATGTTCATCATGAAGATAACAGAGCAATATGTGATCCTCGTTGTACACCAACGTCAATTGCAGTCTGGGACATACCAAAGTGTTCAGGTCAGCAGCTTTAGCCTCATATCTGCTGTTATTTTACCTGCTGCTTGATTACTCCCCTCACTTATGGCTGCTGCTTTAGTTTTCACTTGAAATGGGGGATTTTTGGAATCTTGATCTACGATTACCAAAATTTTGACTAATGCCTTGTGAACATGATGGAATTTTTTTTTTTAATAATAGAAGTTGGCAAATTGTTAACTGGATTCAAGTCATTGATGGTTTAAGTGAAACCAATTTAGTAATAAGAGTTTAGGTGGACATTGCAAGAAAAGTTGAGTGGTTTAGTTGTAAGATTCAGGTTGGCACCCTGCCACCAAGAGCTCATAGGTTTAATTAATATAATTTCCCCCCATCGCCATTTTGTGCAAAATTACCTAGAAGAATTGCCTAAAAAATCCTAATTCAATGGTGACTATGATTTTCCTGAATTTTGTTTGCCATTTTTCAGTTATCAATGTTAACTCAGAAGTTCTTGGAAACTGTTTTTCATTCAATTCAGCTTGGTGTTTGCCTCCCTTCCCATGTGATTTTTCTATTTGTCCGCCTGCAATTTCCCTTTTCTTACCGGATGCCACATTATGGGATCTATGGAGGGCTAAATATACAGCCTCGTACTCTATCATTATATAAATGTTATTTTCATAGCTTGAACTCGTAGTTTCTGGCATCTTGAGCTTCTGATTAGAGAACCATGGAATTCTTCAGGCTTGTGCAATCCAGCTACCCGGGTGAAGGAGCTTCACAAGATGAGCATGTGCTCAAAAAGTCCGACACTGCCGCCTGACGATGATTGACAGAATCGGACAGATGGCCGTCTTGCTGTCATAGGCAACGCAAAGTCATGTGCTATCGATGCCACTTTAACACGAGATATGCTTCCTTGCCGTCTTATTCAAGTGGCAATCGGGTCCCTTTCTGTTCTGCTTACTATACACAAGATGTCATGTCGAACCCGTTTGCAGCACCATCCGATTGTTGGCCATAAAAACCGGTCTACTGAAGCAAATCATTCTTTCATTCCTTGTTGGTATTTGCATCCATGAGGTACTATTACATATGGAGTAGTTTTGAGACGGATGAGATCAAATTATACTTTGCTTAGCCATATAGTTTAATTTGATGGTAAAGTTGCAGTGATTGTATTTAAATTTGTTGTTACATTCTGGGAATAAAAATTGATTCATTGGATGTTTATATCGAGTGTTCTTGTTCAAGGTCATGGCCGATTCGGAATTACCTCATGTATGTCTAGGTGGAACACCGATAAGGAAGTAATTTGATTCGAATAAAAAGATTTCCTATGTGTGATTCTTTAGGAGATTTTCCCATTATAGGAGGTTTTGCCCCTTTGATACGAAATGGAATTATGTAAGAGGTTTGATTGAAAATCCTTATTATGAATTTTAAATTTATGATTAAGTTATAATAGAAAATTTTATGATATATAGTTAAGATATATAATTACTAT
>JAODPA010041583.1:0-11974 GCA_025585075.1 Nepenthes mirabilis | reverse complement strand
GATTGCTAACTTCAAAATTGTGATGTGATATCCAACTGTAATCTCACAAACTCCGATTAGCACTACGATAACTCTTTAATCTGAAGTCAACAAAATACATGGGTGAGTCAAATACCCATCCAATAAATAAAATCAATAATATCAGAATACACATAAGCATATTAGACTGTAATATAAAATGTATAAAAATCAATAATAGAATACAATATACTAACTACTGTTTGAGATGCAATGCTATATCATAACCACAACACGACTTATATAAACAATTGAACATTAGGAATGCAATAGGAATTCCATTGGATTCGAATATCAATTTAACACGAGGTCAATACTGTACAAAATAACAAGAATCTCTATAAATATTATTTTATCATAGTGAGCCAAAGGTTGTATATTTGTACTCCAACAGTTGGGCAAGTCTCACAAGGTCTTCAACATTCATGGCATCCTTACTACCACTATAGTTCTCCCGAATGCTGTATTCATAGCATACCACTTGTGATGCCGCTCCATTGTGATATCTCAAATACCATTCTCTATGATGGCTATTAGGGTATAAGTGTCCCTTTTCAAGATCAATAATCTCAACCTCTGAATAAAAATAGGTATCGAAAAAGTATAAACTATACTAAGGTTTCACGGACTCTCATTTGACTTTCTACGTTAGAGACTTCATACACTTTCATTTATTTATTTATGAAATACCAACAAAGTATACACATGTAGTGTAAATCGACACAAGGAACTAATTACTCGAAAATAAAAAAAATTAAAAAATGAACTGAATATTCAACCAACTCCCTTAATATTTTATTAAGTCCTCACTAGCTCTCCTAATATACCATTTCTTTTATAAGGCCAAAAAATACCCCCGTTTCGTTACTACCGAACAAAACTTATGATCACCTACCTTATTCAACTATCAACAGCTAATCACGCAAAGATACAATCGAAATAATACAGTACCCCTAATTTCCTCTTTAAACCAACTTATAATTTTAGTATATGTACATATACATATATACATACATAAATACATACATATATATATGTTGCATCATCGGATCTTGATTTTTGTACGGATGGGGCCTGAATGTTGAGCAACACAAATATAGAGTTTGAGTAGAAGGAAAAGAGAGAAAGATAGTGACACATGGCGTTACAAAGTGTACGGTGAATCCCAAGGATCACTTTTACAAACACAAGTGTTCTCTCTATTGGAAGTATAAGTAGCCTGCCTTTTTTCTCTCTATTGGCGTAAATACATGTGTGAAAAGGTTGGCCTTTTGTTAGGTACATAGTGAATGTTTATACAGTGATTAAGTATTTCTGCGTGGAGCAACCACGTGGAGGTAGCGTGTGCAGTGGATCCTGCCACCAATTCTGCAAATCTATCTTGCCGAGTCAAAAAGATTGCGTGCATGCAAGCTAACTCTATGAAACGTCACTTTTACAGTGATCTCACCTACTCTGCAGGCCATCATTTCCTGTAAAGATCGCGTGTTGTAGAGATCAAGCGTGCCTTTGTGAAAGTCAACAATCTGAGTTGGTGTTCTCGATCGTCTTGAGCTTCCTTTTTGTGCTTGTACCATCGGAGATTTCTCAGAGTCCACATCCTTGATAAAGGCTTTAGCCCTTGTCACGTCCGTGGATGTTTGGCGACAAATGTCCTCGGGGTCCAATTGAGGATTTGCTCAGCATTGAGTCTTCGGGCTTTTAGAGCCATACCCTATCTACTATGTCCTCAGGGTTTTAGCGCCAAATATCCTCGTCTTCATCTAGGTCTTTGGTATTTATTATGTCATCGGGTTTCTAAAGCCAAACTAACTTCTCGGACCAACTTAGCTCCTTGGGTTTCTTGGGACATGGACTTAAATCCTTAGGCCTCTAGACCCTATGTAGCCTCTTGGGCCATGGTGGCTTCTTGGGCATTCTATGGACTCGGACTCATTTCACAGAAACGGGTTCTTGTTTGGGCATTGAGTATTCACTACCCATCATTAGCTCCCCATGCTAAGAGATTCGAAAATATCAACATTTGGCATGTGCGACTCTGGCATTGATCCAATCTTTCAGAACATCCCTTCTTGTCCGCGGCTTAATGCTCCAATTTTCAAGAGCAAGCTTTCCAAGTGTCCACAGACTTTTCCTGAATGGCTTAGCCAGAGTCCATCTGATGAAGTGATTATAGCCTGATGACTGAGGAAAGCTTCCGAGGACATTGCTGGAATCAATGGTCTGAACAAGCGTTGTCCGCGGACTTTCATCTTGGGTCCAAGGTGCTGTACTGCGCCGCCATTTGACGCATTAAAAACGCACTAACCTGATGCATTAAATGCGCATTAATTGCGGTCTTGGGAAGGAAAAGGCCATCATTGCCAACGACCTGTGGAGAGTCAACACGTGGCAAGGCATTTAATGGGGCGTGCCTTTTTGAATTTGCTGCTGTTTAAACCATTTCTCCCTTTACCATTTTCATTTGCACGCTTAAAATTTTCCAAGTGCTCAAACTTTTCTCAATTTTCAGGCTTTTTTTTAGCGATTTTCTCCTTCTCCTTCATCGTTTTCCCAGACTTTTTCATGGTTCCTTAAGTGAAAGATTTTGCTTCTTCACTAACTTTGGCCGATCTTGAGACCATTCGAGTGAGGTACAGGATCCCAAGCTCGATGGGCATAGTGGTTCTTGACACTCACGAGAGGGCTTGCAGCCTACCTGACAGCTTTATTACTGTCTATGAAATCCGCCTCGAAGGTGGTCTTCGATATCCCATACCCTTGGAGTTCTTTGAGTTGATGAGGGATTTCAAAGTCCCTGTGGCCAGACTCCAACCCAACGCTGTTAGGTATCTAGTCTCACTTTGCGTCTTTGCTCGTTGCCACGAGAAGATGTTCGATGTTGTGGCATTGAAGGCCATCTTGAGGTTTAGCCATGGGCAGGATTGGATTGCGATTACTCATTGCCCTGAGTTCCTTGCCATCAGTGGTGGAAATTTTGATTCCACCAAGCGGTGGAAATTCTGATTCCACCAAGCGGTGGAAATTCTGATTCCACCAAGCGGTAGAAGGACGAGTTCTTTTTCCTTAGAGTTTGCGAGAATTAGGCTATCCCCAATGAGTGGGGTAATGTGGAGTCCAAATTTTGCAAGGATACCATGCCCGAGAAAAGGGCTGCCGCGAAGGACTTCACGGACATACTGTTGGCCAACCTTTGTTCTTTCAATGAGAACAAGAAGAATAAGTGACCGAGGTCTGAGTTCATGGAGAAGGCCAAGTGGGAGCTTCAACCCAAGGACTTTGGTGCCCCTTCTGCTCTTCTGAAAAAGAAGAAAAGAAAAGCTTTGAGGATTGAGAAGCCGTCTGAGCGGACAAATAAGAGCGGTCGGATGTAGACTTTGGAGCATCCCACAATGATCATTGAGTACTCTTCCTCTTCCGATGATGACTCAGCTCTTATTGGGTGGCTAATAAAGAAGAAGGGGCCCGTCTGAGGAGCTAAATGGGTTGGACCGTCAGTTGTTGTTGAGCCTGTTGAGCAACCCTCCGAGGTTGTAGGCCTATCCGCGGAAGCTCCTGTTGCCCCTCCTCCTCTCTATGAGCCTATGACTTATATTACTACCGTTTTCACTGGAGAGGCCTCGGACTGGATTGACAATCCATCTAAGGACATTATCGAGGGATAGGCAGAGGAGGAGATTAAGGCGACCCAGACCGAGGAAGTAGTGATAATGACTTCGACGACGATTGCTGAGACTACTGAGGCACAGGAAAGATGGGCCACAAAGTTGCTCATCTGCGAGACTGCTAAGCTCCCTTGCTTTGCAATCCAAATCTTCAGTCCAATTGAGCTCCCGCTCGAGATCCATGATGAAGTCCTAGTCGAGGAAGTCGTTGGGACCCCACATGCAGCTGAAGCGGAGGTTGGGGCTGGGGATCATCTTGTAGCGGCCGAGCCCCCAACCCCTGATTTTGTTGAAGTTGTCCCTGCGACTGAGGCCAAAGCTAAGGTTTCTATGGTGCAGGAAGCAGCTACAACTAAGCCAGCTGAGTCCGAGGCCCTCAGAGAGAAGAGTTTAACTAGGAGCTCTCTCATCTCGAAGATACTTCTCTACTCTCTTTCAGGTTCTTTGTTCATTTCCGTCTGTGCCTTAATGACACAGTTTTTTTTTGCAGCTTCATGAGCTGGCTAGCAGTCTTGGTCTGATCATTGGTGATGCCGCCTAGACTTGTGCTGAGTTGGAGACTCTCAGGGCCTCAAGAGAGCACACCAGAAGCCTTGAGCTCAAGTTTGCTAAAGCAAAGAGTAGAATTTCTTCCCTTGAGGACTCACTGAGGATCGGAGAGCAGCTACACGCCTCCGTTGTAGAATCTCTAAGGGCTCAGGAGCAACTGAACATCTTTCTCCGAGGGAGGAATCTCTAGCTGGACGAAGAACTCAAGACCTCGTTGAAGCCTGAGGACATCGGACCGGCTCTGGAGCGTAAGTACTGGGACGCCATCAAGATATGCCGCCACGTCATGAAGATTTTGATCCCGAGGTTTCCTACTGGTGTGTTCTATTCGAGAAATGCCAGTACTCAACGCAAGGCTAACCATTCTCAGCCGGGAACCTCCAGTCAACCTGAACCTTCCAAGTAGCCAGGATTGTTGGACTAGCCAGGAGCTTCAGGATAGTTTTGTATATATATTTTTTTTGTTGTATATCCTTGTATCTAATATATGAATGAAATTCATATTTTCCTTTATAGTGCAATCTCTCTCTTTTTACTTAGATTGCTTTTACATTTGGTTCTTCGTTGGACTTGTGCCTTTAGAAAAAAATTTCTTTTATGAGCTATGCATCCGAATCTTTTTGTCCGTCGTTGGCCGAAGATGCCACATCTAGGATGTCTGCATACTTGCCGTTTTTTAAGCCCCCTAAGTTTTTAAATTCAGCCTTTTATGGGCTACTTGGCGTCGTTGTCAAGTTTTCGAGTACGACCTCTTAATGGGTTGCTCGAACTTTGCCAAGTTTTTGAGTACGACCTCTTAATGGGCTGCTCGGACTTTATCGAGTTTTTGAGTACGACTTCTTAATGGGCCGCTTGGACTTGGCCGAGTTTTAGGGCAAGTGGAAGGAATCCTTTCACTTAACTTAGGGGTAGCCTCAGTCTTGTATATTTATGAAATGACATGCAAACACACAATCGAATGCGAAATAGTAATTAAGTAAAAACTGTTATTTTATTAATGAAATATGATATAAGCATGCCAAATGATACAATCAACTATACCTATGTGTTGTACATATTTACTAGTAGTATTTCTTGATGTGAGTGGCGTTCCATGTTTGAGGGACAAGTCTTCCCTCCTGGGTACGTAGCTTGTACACCCCGTTTTAAAGAATGGTTGAGACCAAGAACAGTCCCTCTCAATTTGGGGAGAGCTTATTCCGACTAGTATTTTTGCCGGTGGTATCAATACTTCTCAGCACTAAATCCTCTATTTCGAACTAACGCACTTTCACCTTTTTATTATAATACTGGGCGACCATCTACTAGGACGCCACTGTGCACAGTGTTGCTGCGTCTCGGGTCTCCTCAAGTAGGTTAAGGTTTTCCTGGAGTTTTTGTACATAATTCTGTGGATTAAAGCTTTCAACTTGAAGGTTAGACAGTCCGACTTCCACTAGTATGACTACCTCGACCCCATAACATAGGCGGAAGGGAGTTTTGCGAGCTGGCTCCCTTGGAGTTGTCCTGTACGACCATAGCTCTGATCGCAGCTCGTCGACCCATGAGCCCTCAACATGCTCCAACTTCGTCTTTAGTCCGTGTAGTATTGTGCAGTTCGTGACCTCCACTTGCTCATTACATTGCGAGTATGGGACTGATGTATGCACCAGCCTTATTTTTAGGTTGGTAGAGTACCTGGCAAACATCTTTCTAGAGAATTGGGTCCCATTATCAGTCACAATGCATTCTGGGATCCCGAACTTGCATACGATGTTCTGTCTGATGAAGTCTGTTACATTCTACTCAGTTATGCGAGCTAATGATGCGGCCTCAACCCATTTAGTGAAGTGGTCGACTTTGATGATCAAGAATTTCTTCTATCCAAACGCTGTTGGCAGTGGCTCAAGTATGTTCAGCCCTCATTGCGCAAATGGCTACGGTGACTGTAGAGCTCTGAGTTCTGTATATGGCTGGTGAGTAAGGCCGCCGTGGATTTGGCAGTTCTCGTATTTCCGTACGAAGTCCATGGCGTCGTATTTTATGGTTGGCTAGTAGTATCTTTACCTCATCAGTTTGAAGGTAAGGTTTTTGCCCCTAATGTAGGATCCACAAATTTCAAGGTACACCTCTCCGATGGTGTAATTTGCCTCTTCTGAAGTGAGGCACCGTAAATAGGGGCAGAGAATCCTTGCCGATACAACCAGCCATCCATGATAGTGTACCACCCTGCCATCTTCTTCACCTTTTTGGCTTCCTCTGCGTCTTCAAGTAATATCCCGTCGGACAAGTACCTTAAGTAGGGGGTCATCTAATTGTTGGCGTCAGATATCTCCATCACTTCTGGGTTGAAACCTTCCACACTAGGTTTGTTGAGGACCTCGCGCACTCCTTGGGCAAATTGCTCTAAGTCTCCCGAGACTGCTGCTTTTGCGAGTTAGTCAGCTTTTCCGTTCTCTCGGGGGATGTGGATTATCTCTACCTTCTCAAAAGCCGAGACAAGTCCGCAGACTTTTTGAGAGGTATTTGGATAGCTATGGGCTATTTGTTTCAAAGTTTCCTCGGATCTAGTTGACAACTAACTCAGAATCACTATAGACAACCAGATCCTTAGCTGAGCACTCCTTTGCTAACCGTAGTCTCACAAGTAAGGCTTCGTATTGCACAGCGTTATTGGTTGCTAGGAACCCAAAGACCATTGAGTACTTTATCTCTGATCCCTCAGGCGCCCTCATCATAACACCGACTTTACAACCATCCTTCATAGAGAGCCGTCCAGACCACTGGACTGTGTGATTCTTCAGCATCACAAGTGTCCGAGGCCTCCAAAGTTGGTGTCGTTGTCTCGAGAATAAAGTCTGCCAAAGCTTGACCTTTTAAAGCCGGCCTCGGGCGAAACTCTATGTTGAATTCTCCCAACTCAATGACCCATTTGACCAATCATCACGACGTTTTTGGCTTCTATAGAATCGCTCTCAAGGGCTGGTCGGTCAAGACAATCACTTTATGTGCTTGAAAATATGGCCTCAATTTCGGAGAGAAATATACGAGCGCCAGATCCATCTTCTCTGCGTGAGAGTACCTTGTCTCAGCGTCGGCAAGGATTTTGCTGATGTAGTACACAGGCTATTGCCTGTCGTATTACTGTCGAATCAAGGTTGTCTCGGACATAGCAATGTACAAATACAACTCCTCGTCTGGTTAGGGAGAAGTCAAAACAGGGGGGTTCAAAAGATAACCCTTGACTCTTCAAAAGACTTCTTCACAGTCGGCCATCCACTGGAAACCGTTATCTTGGTCCCTCTTAGGGCCTTGAAAAACGGTTGATACTTCTTGGCTGACTTGGCCAAGAAGTGAGATAGTGTCGCCAGCCTCCCAATGAGCTTCTGGACCTCCTTCACGGTCTGAGAGGACTTCACGTCAAAGATGTCCTTGATCTTTTTTGGATTTATTTTGATCCCTCAGCATGAAACAATATAACCTAATAATTTTTCTGATGTCACTCCAAATGTACACTTGGCTGAGTTGACCTTCTTTTGGTGCATTCTTAGGACATTAAAGGTTTCATCCAAATCTTAGATGTGGTGGTCGGTTATTCTACTTTTGACGAGCATATCATCTACATAGACCTCTATATTTCTTCCGATCTGGCTTTTGAACATTTTATTTATGAACCTCTGGTAAGTGGCACCAGCGTCCTTGAGGTCGAAGGGTATGATTATGTAACAGTACGTCCCTTGGTCCGTCATGAACGATGTGTACTCCTCGTCGTCGGGGCTCATCTTTATTTGATTGTAGCCCAAGTACGCGTCCATGAAACTTAGGAACTCATATCCGAACGTCGAGTCTACAAGTGAATTGATTCTCAGAAGCGGGAAGCTATCCTTTGGGCATACTTTATTGACGTTTGCAAAATCTACGCACATCCTCCACTTCTTGTTATTCTTCTTGACCATCACGGCGTTAGACAACTAATCTGGATAATACACTTCTCATATGAATCCGGCGTTCAGAAGTTTCTTTACCTCCTCCCGGATAGCCACCAACTATTCTATGGAATAATTTCTCCTATTTTGTCGGACGAGCTTATAACTGGGCTCTAGACCCAATTTATGAACCATTACTCCAGTCGGTATCCCTATCATGTCGCTCAGTGTCCAAGTAAAGATATCCGAGTTTTTTCGTAAGAAGCTGATGAGTTGGTCTCGGAAAGGTTGAAGTAGTGAACTTCCTATTTGGACGATTTTTTTATGATCTCTAGGATCCAAAGGGACTTGGTCGATTGCATCTACAGACTGGACTTGCTGCAATGTCGTTTCATTGCGGAAATCCAAGTCTTCAATCGGCTGAAGCAGAGGCGTCTGTGTGACTTGGGACAGATAGCATGTCCGTCCGGCAGCCTGATCTCCGAGGACTTCCCCAATCCCGTACGACTTGTGGAACTTCATTTTCAAATGCGGGATTGAGGTTACGGCTTCAAAGGTGGCCAGGTATGGATGTCCGAGGATAGCGTTATAGACCGACAGGAGGTCCACTACTAAGAAGGAAAGGATCTTAGTTGCTGTCCTCAGATAGGTTCCCAATATGACCTCAAGCTGGACGACTTCCTATACTGGTATTGGCTCATTGTCCAGCCCATAGAGGGGTCCTTTGGTTGTCGTCATTTGGCTTCTCTTAAGTCCTAATTAAAAAAAGGCATCAAGGTAAAGCAAGTTTCAAGAACTTCCATTATCGATGAACACTCATTTCATTTGGTAGTCTAACGCTCCATCAGAAACGAGTATGGTTACAACCAGAGAGTCATAATGGGGGGATGTTACATGGGTCATATCTTCGTTACTAAAACTAATAACCTCATCCCTAAATTCTATCTTAGGCTTCTTCTATTTTACCGCTGGATCCTCCCGGGCGCCTCTTCCGGCCGGATGAGCCGATATTATGTTCACGACTCCCGCAACGACTTGATTTCTCGAATGGTCATCCTCACAGTCTCCTGCTATTCCAGAAACTTGTCCAGATCTTTGTAGGAAATGGTTGAGGTGACCTCTCTTGATAAGATCTTCTATCCCCTTTGGCAACGTCCTGCAGTCTTCGGTACTGTGACCACCGCAACGATGGTAGTAGCACTACTTGAATTGGTCACCACCTTTGGGATTCTTTAGCGTTTTCGGCCACTTCAAGAATTTTTCATCCCGAATCTGTATCAGGATATTAGTGTGCAAGTTGTTCAACGGAGTTAGGTTTAAGGGCCTGTACTTCCTATGAACGGTCTGCTCAGACTTTTGGTGCTTATTGGGCACCCGAGAGCCTTGTCGGTTTTTGTGCTTTCTTTTTCCTACTACTATCCTCGGGGGGGGGGGAGCTCTCCACTTGGATCAGCCTTTTCGCGTCGTTCGTTTTTTCTACCACAACATAAGCTCTCACTATGGACTCAGCCTCCCTGAATGTCTGAGGATCCTTGTGTACGAGATGTTTGAAGAAGCTACCTCCCTCCAACGCGAATAGGAATGCAGTTAGCTTAACCCTATCGGTCAGTTTAGGGATCTTCTTGGCATCTGTGATGAAGCGGGATAGAAAACTCTTCAGGTTCTCCTTGGCCGCTTGCTTTACACAAGCAAGATACCATTGTTACTTCTCGATCCTCTAGTTGGAAGCGAATTGAGAGAGGAAGGTCTTTGCTAACTTGTTGAATGAGCGGATGGAGTCCGTAGGCAGCCCGTAGAACCAAATTCTCGCGTCACCCTTGAGCGTCAAGGGGAAGCACTGTTACATAGTCATCTCATCTAAGCCTTGGAGGCTTAGATGCTCACGGAAGTGATCCAAGTGGTTAATTAGATCAGCGCTTCCATCGTATATGTCGAGATTTGGCATTTTGAACTTTGAGAAAAGATGCATCGTCTAATCTTTATTGTAAATGAAGATCTACATAGGTCAACAGCTCCTCCCTCGTTATCGCCAAAAACTCGGCGCCAGACCTTCTTGAGTTTCTCCTCCACTTAAGGCGGAGCCGCCATCTTATTCTCATTGAGGTAATTCCTCAAATCATAAGGGTCTTGAGCAGCTTGCGGCTCTGGCTTACTCCAAACTCTTGGGGGGGATCTCGTCACGAGGAGGCACCTTCTGAATGGGGTGCTCTCGTAAAGATCGAGGATTTCACCTCTCTGAGCTTTCCTCCTGAACTCAAGGACCCAAGCAACCTTGAAGGCATGACATGACCTTACTGCTCAAAGCAACTTGTGTCCCGGGGTCCTCGTATTGACTAGCTTGCTTTGAGGGGTGCTTCATCTCCTTGACCTTCCTTTGGGACATAGAGACTTGAGAGGCCTTGGATGCTGCTCCCTTAGGTTGCTCGTCCATTTTTCTGCAAAGGGTTTTAATATCCCTGGAGATGTCTTCCATCCTTAAGGTCAACGCCTGAACAAATGGATCAGGATGTTCTTCTATCCTGATACCCGCAGCTTGGCCATTGCCACATGAAGTAGCTTCTCTGGCCGAGGCACTGGTTTGCGCTCTGATATTCACTATTTTTTCAGCTTTCAGTTTCTCAGAAAATGTGCTAACCTGACTTTTAATTGGTTCCCACAAACGGTACTAAATGTTGCATCCTCGGATCTTAGCTTCTGTACGGACGAGGACCCGAATGCTAAGCAACACAAAAATAGAGTTTGAGTAGAAAGAAGAGAGAGAGAGAGAGACAGTGACACGTGACGTTTTTACATGGAAAGCCCTCTTCTAATTATGAGGAAAAAATCATGGGATTTTGAATCGGAAAATGATTCCACTATTCAAGTGTTTGAGTATAAAGGGTGAAGAATAAAGTGTACGGTGAATCCCAAGTATCACTCTTATAAACACAAGTGTTTTCTCTATTGGAAGTGTGAGTAGCCTTTTCTCTCTATGGGTGTAAATGCATGTGTGAAAAGGTTGATCCTTTGTTAGGTATATAGTGAATGCTTATATAGTGGTTGGGTCCTCTTGTGTGGAGCAACCACGTGGAGGTGGCGTGTACAGTGGATCCTGTCATCAACTCTACAAATCCATCTTGCCGTGTCAAAAAGATTGCGTGTATGTCGACTAGCTCTATGAAACGTCACTTCTGCAGGCCATCATTCCCTGTGAAGATCGCATATTGTAAAGATCACGCGTGCCTCTGTAAAAGTCAACAATCTGAGTTGGCATTTTCGGTTATCCTGAGCTTCCTTTCTACACTTGTGCCGTTGGAGACTTCTCAGAGTCTACGTCCTTAATGAAGGCTTTGGCCTTTATCACATCCGCGGATGTTTGGCGACAAACATCTTCGAGCTCCAATTGAGGACTTCCTCAACATTGAGTCTTTGGGCTTTTAGAGCTATACCGCTTGTGCCATGTCCTCGGGGTTTTAGCGCCAAATATCATTGTCTTCATCTAGGTCTTTTGTCTTTATTACGTCCTCGGGTTTCTAAAACCAAGCCAATTTCTCAGACCAGCTTAGCTCCTTGGGCTTCTTGGGATGTGGATTTAAATCCTCGAGCCTCTAGAGCACAAGCAGCCTCTTAGGCCATGGTGGCTTCTTCGGGCTTCTATGGACTAGAACACATTTTATAGAAACGGGTTTCTTGATTGGGCCTTGGATATTCAATACCCATCAATATACTCGTGTATGATGGGAGAGAGAGTGTGTGTGTACGTGTATATATATATATACAAGTCTAGTATGGGGGGTGGTAATGTGTATATACAAGTAAAGTATTTATACAATGTACATACATACATATACATACATA
>JAODPA010041572.1:0-11975 GCA_025585075.1 Nepenthes mirabilis | reverse complement strand
TAATAAGAGTTCATTTAGTATTCGGCCAATATTAAAATATACACTCGGCCCATTTTAAATGGTATTGCATAGCCGATTTGTTGTTGGTCCAGACGGCCCGTCAACTCCCATCGCCGGCGAGCAGGTCTACTTTCCCTTTACGGAAAAACTGCGCAGCTCCGGCCCAGGTTCGGATGATCAGCACTTCTCACACGGCAAAGCATCTCTCTCTCTCTCTTTCTCTCTCTCTTCGGTCGGGGGTGAGAAGCTTCGGGAACCGTACAACTCAGAGGCTCGGATTCATATGATCGACATGGAGAAGGGTCTCCTCTCCCCAACTAATTGACGTCCAAAACCCCTAATTTTCAGGTCTTGTAATTTCGAGCCTCGACTTTTATGTCATTTGATCCACAGCCAGGAGCTCCGGCTTTTTCTCTACCTCCCCTCGCAACTCGTGCTTGCACCGGTTGGAGACGGTGTATGTGTTGAAGACAAGGACGAGGTGATCTTTATCTCTGTCTTGTTTTCCTCAGTTCTCGAACATGTCTTCTGGAATAGCGTATTGTGTGTGGGAGAAGTTGAGCTGTGTAGGTGAATGTGAATTTGCTCGGAGCTGTGTCAATTATTCTTATTGGGTTTATTTGCATTAGGGTTAAGACGCTTAAGCCGTAGAATGACTGGAAGATTTATTACATGAATGAAAAATGTATAATTTTATCAAGCGAGCTGAAACTGAGCATTTTTCGTACTTTCACCACTGTTTGTAGGTTGACATGAATAATTACCTTTATTGAGCGAGCTGATATTTAGCATTGTTAAATCCTGGAAGTTATTTTGAGCAATCGTTTTTTCTCTCGTCCGATGCTTCCAATCCCCCATTCGGTGACTTAAGTAAATAACAATCTCTAGCCTAGGGTGAAATTTGATTTCAGGAAGGTACTTTTCTTCTTTTGCTTCTTAGCGTCCATTATGTTTCCTTTTGTTCTCTGTTCTTATTCGCCCCCAAATCGACTTTTCCACCCACATAGGTCCCTCACTGCTGAAGAGAAGAAGGGGCTTCTGGTCAATTTTGATTGTTGCCCGATTCATATCATTGCCGTGTCATCCAGTTCTTGAACACAGTTATTCAAGAATAATTGTAATTCAAGACTATCTCCTGCCTTTAGTGTCTCCTTTTCTGTATAATCACTCCGGCTACTCATTGCCTATGTAGAAGGCTAGCCGCCTAGGTTTCCTTTTCAGGCCTCTATTTTCTTTTGTTTTTTTTTTTCTGGGCATCTTCTTTATTTGCAGATGTGCCACTGACTGAGTATAGTAGGAAGATTGCATTACATGGCTTATAGCCAGTATAAAAGTTTTGTCAGATTTTTTTTAATAAATGAATCCATTATAGGTTGTCGTGCTAAAGCAATGTTGATACGGGCTCCATGGCGGCTGGTTGAGGATCGACGATGAAGTGAAGGGGAAGGGGAGTTCTGGCAGAGGAGAAGAGAGCGTGCGCGAGAGGAGGAGGGAAAGAGGGAAAGAGAGAGGGGGAAGAGGGAAACGAGAGAGTGAGAGGGAGAAAGAGAGAGTAAGAGAGTAATATNAATTATATTTATTTTTAAATTATCCTAGGAATATGGTTTCTTTATATAATGACCCTAACTATATTGTTTGAGGTATTGATGAGTTGAATGAAATTTGAGTGATCGTGATTCTTTCTCTCTTTATTGATTTTTACTTCTTTTCTCTCTATTCACTTCTCCTGTTTCCTCCCCCTTCTCCTAATTTCTTCTTCTTTTTCTTCTTCTCTCCTCCTTCCCCCTTCCCTGCATCAAAAAGGTTGTAGGTCGAGTAAGGATTTTTAAAAGGTAGTAAAGATGAAAAGGAAGTGCCATGATGAGACTTGGAAACTTTAGTAGGGAATATTGAAAATTTCAAAAAAATAGAAGATTGACAAAAATTTTAGCAAATTCAGTGGTAAGCGAAACTATGGCTAGAGCTTATGACAAGTTGTATGTTAAGTTAGGATCTAAAGAGTAAGAAAAGACCTGCACATTAGCTAGGGCAAGAGAAAGGAGAAATGACCTCAGCTGTATTAGATGTATATAATATGAAGATAACATATATTGAAAAGAAAAGAGGACCTAAAGGCAAGATGCCGGAGTTTCATCAATAATCTATACACCAAAAAATGAAATAGAAGGCCTAAATCTAGAACTTTGCCAGGAGAGGATGAATAAAAAATATGATTGTAAGGTAGGAATTCTAGAAATCAATTATGTACTTAAAAGGATTCGAAAGATTAGATGTAGTACCTATTCAAGTTTGTCAATTTTTGGAAAGTGTGGGGCAGATTTGATTAACTGATTTTTTTAATATGCTTTTAAATACTAAAAGAATGTTAGATGAGTGGAAGAGAAACAATTTAATGGTTATCTATAAAAATATATTCATAATTGTACAAATTATTGAGGTATTAAATTATTGATTCATTGAGAAGGGGTAATTGAACAGATATTGAGACAGGAGATAAACATGTTTGAAAATCAATTTGGTTTTGCTAGGATGCTCAATTACTAAAGCTATATATGTTTTGAGAAGAGCAATGGAGAAATTTAGGAAAAAGAAAAAAATTTACACATGTTTGTCATTGATCTAGAAAAGGTTTGAGATGTAGTGCTCATTGAAGTCTTATAGTGGACGTTAGAAAAAAAAGGAGTTCGTAAAAATATGTATAGGTACTGATGAGGGAGTAATTACTAGTTCAAGAAATGTATGAAGAAATGCAAAAGATTTTCCTATTATGATGGAGTACATTAAGGATCTACTTGGAGTCTCTTTCTATTTGCTTTAGTTATAGACGAACTTAGAGACATGTTCAAAATGAGATTTATCGGTGTATGTTCTTTGCAGTCATATTTTGATAGATGTAGAGCAAGTTTGGGAGAAAAGCTAGCTTGTTGGATTTGAGGTTATACAATAAAAGGAATAGATGAATCAATAATCAAATCAATACATAGAATGGATAATTGAACCTCTGAAGTTGAGTCATGGACTTGCTTCTAAATCATCCCAAGCAATCCTACACTGAAATCTAGGAAGAGCCGAGGTAACCTATGAATAAGAATGACAGACAGACTATCAATCAGCCCGAAACAATCTGCATAAGAAAATCTTGGAAGAGCCGAAGAATTTACTGAAAGAGGTCCAAGCTCAAAAGCCAACAAAAATCAATGCATGAATGCCTCCCTTTTGACTTTGACCAAAACTTATATAGCCCCCCAAACCCTAATAACATCTAATGACTATATTACTTTTATTGTTAGGAAAACTACCAAATTACCCTTAATGAATTAGTAAAAGAAATAGCTGAATAACTAAATAATCTCTTATTCCTGCTGAGATGCAGTCCTACTCTCTCCATGAGCCCACCGAGGGCCTCATAGCCCACTCCCTCGCGAAGCTGCAACACATCCACTTCTTCAGGTCGGGTCCATATTAAATTAAAGAGTAGGGTCACTTGGAAAGATAAGAGAATGAATGAATATTATTAATAACCCTCTGAAATTCATTCCTATAGAAGAAAAAATGATGGAAGGGTGATTAAGGTGGTTTAACTGATTATAATGCAGGCCAAATGAATTGCCCATCAGAAAGGTGATTTGGTTGAAGTTAAAAGCCAAAAGAAAGGGAGATGTAGGCTATGATAAACATGGAGTGCGATGATAAAAATAATATGAAATTGTACTTACTCTTAAATGATGTTACACTAAACTGAGTGGGGTAAAAAGATTCATATAGGACCCCATCTAGTGAGACTTTGAGGCATCATTGTTTTTGGTTTTGAAAAAAATTATTTGTATCTAATGGCTTGTATAAGATGGTTTTCGCCCTTTTATGCTTAATTTGTTGGTTTCTTTAACAACAACTCTGTATGTTTAATTTATACGAGGAGTTGGATTGTGTTTAATGTGGAAATGTCTACAGGTGTTCTACAGATTCTTTTGCCAGATTCAGAGGTCTATTGGGTATTCCGATATCTATTTGGCAGTCAACCACAAGAAAGCAGGATATTAAATTTTCTGATAATTATTGTTAGTGTCTGATATGAATGAGGCTGAGCATGTTGATATTTCCCCAGCAAAATTGGCTGGAGTAAATGAGAATGTTGACAGCACTTTTGCAGGAGCTGAACAGTTGTATAATTGTTGTTATGAAAGTGTTTACCGCAACCCATTAGGTGACAAACATCATTTTGATCCTGAAAATGAACTAGGGATAACTGTAGTAGATGGTACTGCAATCTCAAATACCGAACCATCTGGAGAAAGTTTGGGCCTTCTGAAATCTGCTGGAGAACGATTGCATATGCACAATAATAATAGTGAGACTCATGAATCATCACAGCTAAAAGATTTGGTCAGGTCTGGTAGTGGGAAAGGTGAATTAGCAGATGCTATCACTGCATTATCAAAATGCACTACTGCTGAACAGCTGTATGGAAGCTGGAGTCCTAGTCAAATTGTAGGTGAACAAGAAGATGAGCTTGGTTTACACAACAAATCAGATGAAAACTCAGGTAGAAGCTTGAGCCCAAATAAAACTACATCAGAAACACCACATTGCTTGGATTGTCACAGCATGCATAATGAGACATTAGAAGGAAAAATTTTGAGTAGTTATAGGGATGTACAGTGTGAACCAGCAGAATCTGGTGTTATGGCATCTGATTACATTGGTGCGCAACAATGGAAAGAACCTACAAGTCATAAAAAGGCTACAGTGGAACATCCCTGTGAGTTTGGACGTCAGAGCTTGCACAGTATGCTCAATGAGAGAATTGAAGGCAGCAATGTGGATTCAGACTTTGTTGCTGCGAAACAATTTGGAAATATTTCAAGCTTCAAACAGAAAGCATCAGAACAATTAGGTAATCTTGTTTATGGAAGTCTACATGGTGAACAATCAGAGCAGAAACAAATCACTGGCACTGAAGGTGCACAAAGAAATCCAGTGGAGGGGAGCATTTTGGTGCATAACTGTGTCAAGATTGAACAACCAGGGCCATCTCTTGAGGATGCGGCAAAGAAATCTGTTGTGGAACTGTTGGAACCAACTCATGAAGAGGTTTCAAAGGATTGTTTTAGCAGTGAGCAGTTGGAACCTGCTCCTGGATCTGTTGCCAAGGACTGTCTCAGTGAACAACTCAGACCAACTTCCAAAGATGTGCAGACATCTACTCAAGTTGTATCTGGTTCTTTATCCAAAGATGGTAAAAAGAGTTCTAGATGGCATAGAAAAACTTCAGCAACATTAGTCAATAAGAAATATATGTTGAGATCTTCAGCAGGTAGCAGAAGTGTCTCCCAGTCCAAACCTGAAGAGAAGTCTGCCATCTCTGAGCTAAGTAGTAACATGAAAAATGTTAGCGACAATGGGGAAAGAAGAGGAAGAAAAGGAAGAAAAAGTAAGCAAATGAAGGAAAAACCAGATGATGGATTCTCAAGTATGAGAAAACATCTTAGATATATACTGCATAGGATGCAGTATGAACAAAATCTGATAGATGCTTATTCTAGCGAAGGCTGGAGGGGACAAAGGTTTGCATCCTGCATTAGGAAATCTCTATCCTAGGTTGTTTATTTGCTGTGATTGCTTAGCATGGTTTAGCTTGCTGATGTATTTGCAGTGTGTCGCCTACTAGTGCCTCTTTAATTGCTGAGAGACTGACATAATAATAACTTGGACTATCATTTTTAAGAACTTGACCCTTCTCTTTTTTGAAGAGAAATTTGATTCCTACTGATAAGATGGTGTTACATACTTTTTTAGTTATGTCATTTGGCAATTCCTGTTTTGTTGTTGATAATTGTTTTACTGACATATCAATCACACAAAATAGTACTTCCATCTTTTGTTGGCAACTCAAGCATTCTTTTGCAGTATTTGACATTGAGCATCATTAAAATAATGGCTTATTTGTTAATCATTTATGCTATGTTCTTGTCTGATAATTACCTTGCTGCAGAAATTGTGATGTAGTTCTAATGCTTTCGAAGGATATGGTCCGTATGTCCTTTCCTCTGTGAATTCCTCGTAAATAGGCTGAAATTTCTTTGAACTACAATGGCATTACTGGATGATGCTATTGAAGTGTGATACTGTCATTTGCCTCTATTCCGAGTAACTCCTATATGTTATCTGTTTAATTCCCTGAAATTGTTCCATGCTTGACAGCCAGTAGAATTTTCCTTCTTGGTTTTTTATTGACTTACTGCTATGACATTGAGTGAACAACCATTGCTTCATTATGCACCTGATAGATATCATTTCCAAAGTCTGCCAAACTATCAAACTTTCAGAGGTTTTCTGCATGTCATATAGAATAGACATCACTCATTGGGTTTGCTCAGTAGTCGGTACTATGTATTGGTCTGTTTAGTAGTTCCCCCCCCCCCCAACCTTTTCAGAATCTAGGTAATATTCCCAAGTGCCTCACCTCCATTTGTGGCGCTTGAGCATATTAATGTCAGCTGCTTAAATTTTGTGCTTTGTCATTTCTATCATTTGCTTGTGATTGTTTGTCTAACTGTTTTCCATAACATTGCAGCCTAGATAAGTTAAGGCCAGAGAAAGAGCTTGAACGTGCCAAAGCTGATATAAGGCGTTCTAAATTGAAAATTAGAGCTTTCTTTCAACGCCTTGATGAAATTTGTGCTGAAGGGAGGTTTCCAGATTCATTATTTGATTCTGAAGGACTGATTGACACTGATGATGTAGGAGAATCCTTATAATAATAGCCTCTCTCTATTCTTTTCAATCCCTTTTCCCCTTTGAGGATGATATCATATCCCTGTGAGGTGTGCAGTATGAAGTCATACTTCTTGAACATGTAATTTTTCTCTGCAGATATTTTGTGCCAAATGTGGGTCCAAAGATGTGTCTGCTAATAATGATATTATACTCTGTGATGGTGCTTGTGACCGTGGATTCCACCAGCTTTGTTTGTATCCACCACTGCGAACAGAAGAAAGTAAACCCATATCACTATATGATACTTCTTCTCTGCTATTTAGTTTCTGATTGATGTTTTAAACATCTTTGCCCATGCTTTTGATGCCTTCTGCTTCAGTTCCACCTGGTGAAGAGGGTTGGTTGTGCCCAGCATGTGATTGCAAAGTTGATTGCATTGACTTGCTTAATGATTCTGAAGGAACAAAGCTTTCCATCAGTGACAGCTGGGAGGTCAATTTCATGACTCTTGATTATTATTTTTTTATCTGTTTGTATTTTTATTTTGATTTGTTTTTCTAATAATCTGCCTACATACCTGTAGAAGGTTTTCCCTGAGGAAGCTGCTGCTGGGAATGGGCAGGATAATAGCTTTGGACTTCCATCAGACGATTCTGAGGACAATGATTATGATCCCGATGGAGCAAAAGATAATGATGATGGTGATGATGATGATGATGATAGGGGTGAGAGTGCATCAACCTCTGATGAATCTGATTTTTCTTCTGCATCAGAGGATCTTGGGGATTTCTGCAGCGATGGTCAGTATCTCGGGCTCCCTTCTGATGATTCAGAGGATGATTACCACCCTGAAGCCCCAGATGCTGATGAACTGGTAAACCAGCCAAGTTCAAGTTCAGATTTTACTTCAGCCTCTGAGGACTTAGATGTCTATTTCAATGATAATGGAAAATCAAGGAAAGATGGAGAACCACCATCTTTTCCTGAACCAGATGAAGAATCTAATGAGTCGCTCCCTCGCAGCGGTAGAAGACATGTGGAACGGTTGGACTACAAGAAGCTGTATGATGTGAGTGTCAGTTTGTTATATTATCATTGCTGTTCCTACATGCTAGTGAAATTTGTAATCAGCAGGCTGTGAGAAGATGTATTTCAAAATATGTGGGTGTTAAATAACTAAGGATAAAGAGGTGGATGGTAACTACTACATTTTTCAAAATTTAGGTGGCTTATAATTGGGGTGATACAAATATCTGTTGATATATATGGTATCAAGCGGCCATGATACTGGTATTTTTCTATACCACTATGATATTATAATATGTTACCGTATCAATAATACATCACTATATATTAAGTGATATTTAAAATATCAGTCGATATATCCAATATTTGGTTAGTATATTGGCCGATATGGTCCTATCAGTTTATAATTTTTAAAAATTATTTTACTTCCTATATATCCGATACTAATAAGTATTGTTTGATATGTTTAATACCGATTTGGCTACGACCGATACTAATAACAATATTTTCAACCATTGACTATTAAAATTGATGACTTCACTCCAGTTACTATGTCAGTTGCAAATAGGTGTGTGCTCATATTTCACTTGTGCAAGGTAGCATTAGAGAATATTGTAACGATTTAATTGTAAGAGAAATGTTGGCATAATCTAAAAAGTTGTGGAAGATGATAGGAAGGCCTGCAAGGTTAGGGTTGCAATTGTGCAAAACTGTGCCACAATGAGATTCAAAATTTATACATTGGGAAGCCTTGATACCAAATATATTGTCTCATATTTACAATATTGATTGATATTTGTATCAACGAGTGTGATCTAAGGTAGGGTCTTACCGGCTTTTTTGGCCATAATTTTTGCTTCAGATTGGGATTGTGTAGTTATTTGAAAATCCATGTAAGTTTGGAGTTCTCCTGAAGTTCTGCCTTTTTTTTTTTTTTTTCTAGAAGTAAATTATGCTTTTAACTTTGTCTATTTTATCATGATTTTATCTGTGAAGGAAACATATGGAAATGATTCTTCTGATTCAAGTGCTGATGAAGAGTGGATGGCTGTGGTCACACCAAGGAACAGAAAGAATCCAAACAGAGAAGCTGCTTCAGTGTCTTCCAATGGTTATGCTCCTCTCACTGTTGACGGAACAAATAATACGGTTAAGCAGACTTGGCATACACCTCGAAGAAAAACTAGTCGAAGCCACAACGAGGGTTCAAAAGATTCATATGATCATTTGACTAGGGGCCCTCCTGAACGAACCTCTAGGGGTAAGAATGTGAAGAGGCTGCCCTATAAGAAACTTGGCGAAGCAGTGACTCAGGTATTGTGCTGCCTGCTGTTGATTTTTAGCCCTTGAGCTGATTAACAATGGAATATAAAGTTTTTTATGATTTCGCATGTTCCATCATGTTTAAGCATTAGTGAAGCGGGGCCCATTCAAATCACAGTCGGAGAACACACTTTCCCAACTGACTGTTGAGAAGGGCACTTTTATTAGGGATTGTTATGTTCCATCAGGGAAATAATAATAAAAATCCAGTTAGGAAGGAAACACTGACTTGAGCTATTTATTGCCACTCCTATAATTGCAATATCTGGCCTTCCCACACATTGAGTTATACCCCTTATTTACATTACAAGTCCGAATGCCATCTTTCATATATGAGCCCCAATTATACGTGTGACCTTTTTAATGTTCTTTTTGATACATGGTATAGAGAATATGTAGACTAACTCCATGTGGATGATTAAATCTTAATCTTAAGTTTCCAATTACGATAGGATGATATGGCTGAGTCTTTACATGGTGTACATGAACTCATGAGCCATATTCTAGACAAGGTGCCTCGATGTATATTGTTTGCAGATGTTGCTGTTTTAATAGATAAATTAAAGTGGAATAAGTGGTGAAACTATCAAGAAACAATTTAGGATCTAAATTGGCTCAAGATAAGGAATAGAGTGCTTAAGAAAGTGCAATTTTGGTATAGATAATGGACCAGTCAAAATTTATAATAAAAGTTTCAGAGAAACAAGAGCATTTGTTACATTGGATGGATAATTCCAAAAATGGAGATATGGCACAAAGGTAAAGACAGATTGGTTAACTACGAGAAATGCAACTGGAAGGTTATAGATGTTCAAATACCTTAAAATCTGAGTGGAAAATTTTATATGAATGCTATAAGATGGGAATTGTTGTAGGGATCAGAATGTTGCCGCATTCTATGTAAGCATCTTCCTAGATGCTAGTAGTGTTTCTACAATCCGAAAGGTGATGTTTGGACTTTTGAGTGATAAATCTGGTAGCAACTGTTTATTATTACCTTGTGTTTTGATGCAACTATTGCCCCGCTACCCACAAACAAAGGTCATTCATCAGCAAAAATATAAGAGCAAAATGCAGACAGCACAGTGCATGATGCTCCTGCTATCGCAGGCTCTATGAAAAAGTGAGACTACTTTTGGGTCTATTGTTCATGGTCTTGCATTATTAAATAAGCCCTTTTACAATGTGAATGCGCGACAATTTGGTCACATGGTTATAACTTTACCATTGTGTCAAAACTCCATTGTTTAAAGAAAGTAGAGTCTGAAGCCAACTCTTTTGTGTCACTGTTATAAGTGTGTATTACTGAGTAGAGGAGCATAAAGGGGTTGTTTTTAGCTGGACGATATATTCTATATATGTTTGCAGAGACTGCACGCATCCTTCAAAGAGGATCAGTATCCTGACCATCTCACAAAAGAAAAGTTGGCTGAGGAGCTTGAACTCACACTTCGGCAGGTAAACTGCCTCCTCTACCCCCAAAAAATAAAGTTTCAGGAGTAATTGCTGCGTATCACACCTTTTTGTCCCACCCATTCATCCTTTTTTTTTTTTTTCTTCAATTAAGCTTATATTCCTTAAATTCATTAAATTTAAAACATCTTTAAAAGGCAAAGCTAAAAAATATATTTTATTATACCTTAATTTTAGGCTATTAGTTTTATGTTGAATCTAACTTCCTAAGGTGGAAAAATACATTTTCCAACTTTTTCTTTTATAAATATTGTTCCAAATTTTATAAATATGATAAAAGAAGTTCGGATGAATGGGTAGGATTTGGTGGGATAAAACCTATTTCCCAAGTTGTAGTTGCGAACTAGGATTCCTTGGTACTCTTCCCCAGATTTTTCACTTGTACAGGTCAGCAAATGGTTCGACAATGCCCGTTGGAGCTTCAACCACCCATCTCATTCCAAAGCAGTTCCAGCCAGAGGTGCTTCCAAAGGCCCCAAAGGCCGACATAGAAAGGATTCAGGATCATTGAACTATGAAACTACAGTGCAATCTGTCCGTGTTGGCTCGAAGAAGAGTAAATCAGATACTGATGGAAGAAATGGGCAGAAGTCTGTCTCTCCACAATCTCGAATGGCCGAAAAGGACCCAGACCACCGAACAATTGTCCAAGCTTTGATCACACCTGCAAAACAAGCTGATTTTAACTACTCATCAAAAACTTCAGAGGCTCAAAATAGTAGAACATTGAGGAAAAGAAAGAGATCTGCTGCCTGATTCCTTTTAGCGTCATTTATGAAGAACCGGTTTTAGTCAGTATCAGCTCCTCCTGCATTCTAGTAAACATGGCTTGAAGGTTAACTGTCTATCTCCGATGATCATGAATGTAGCTTGAATCTGGTACGCACATATTTCTGGTCCCCATTATGTCTATCCCCTCAACCATCGATTTTGTGCTCGACAACTTACTCGTTCTACCTTCAGTCAATAGGTGAAAGAGAGATCAATAAGCTTAAGGCTGTTTAACATCTGAGTTTTGTTTTTGTTTTTTTTCCTTTCTAGAAGTTTTGCTATGCTTTGTATCAGAATTCAACAAATTCACTGACCATATGGGCAAGAAACTTAGTTATTATATTGAGCTGTTTTGTCTTTCCCCATAGATTAGTGTAGAGGTGGTGTTAAAAAGCCATCCTCCAGTGATTTAATATCCATCTATTTAAAGTATTAGACTCTTATAAGAATAGATGAATATATTAAATGCCACGTTATTTGAGAAAATAATGCCTTGGAGTTGGAAATGTAGGTGTTATTAATCACTGCTGGTGCAGCCTGTTGGTAGCAAATTACTAATAATTAGTGGAGAAAAATTTGGGAAGCATCTAATGAACATTTTAGATAATGCAATGTTTAATCTATTTATTTATTATTATATGAATTTATTAATATAAATAGATAGA
>JAODPA010041561.1:0-11975 GCA_025585075.1 Nepenthes mirabilis | reverse complement strand
AGTTGATAGTTGGTGGGCGATGAAGAAAAAGGGCATTAGGTTTGCCCAATGAGGAAATCTCTTGGGAGATGTTTGAGGAAGCCTTTTGGAAAAAATATTTACTTGCTAGCCTCTAGAATTGGAAGGAAGAAGCATTTATGTGGATTAGGCAAGGAAACCGTACCGTGGCAGAGTGTGATGTAAGGTTTGTTGGATTGTCACGGTACGCACCGGATATTTTAGAAGATGAGTGGAGAAAAGCCAAGAAATTCTAATAAGGGTTAAGGGATGAGATTAGAAGTCAGCTGGTGACACAAGAGCTTCAAATTTATACTAAGGTTCTAGATATGGCTCTAATAATTGAAAAGGAACTTGAGACTCAAAAATCTTTTACTAAAAGGGCAACTAGCCAAATGTGTTTTAGTATAGGATTAGGTTTAGGGCCCTCAAGACTTTCTAAGAAGGCAAAAGTGTCTGATAAAAGAAAATATAGTATCAAAATTCAGTCAGTATCAGGTTTCCAGGCATCAGTAGTCAACTATATTTATTGTGGAAAGAAGCATTCGAAGGAAACTTATTTTTAGAAAGCGGGGGCATGTTTTAACTGTGGTCAGTAGGGCCATCTGATTATGGATTGTTCCTTACCCAAGTGGCTAAAAGCAAGAAAGCCCATTGTTTTAGTTAAAGCATTTATAGTGACAGTTCAGGACGCTGAGGCATCCCTAACTGTGGATAGAGGTATTTCTTTTATTTATGGAGATTTAATTTCAGTTTTATCTAATTTGGGATTTAAGAATACTTTTATTTCCCTATGAGTTATATGTTATATCATAGGTGCTCTGAAAATTTTAAGTTGTCCCATAATTGCAATCTGTGTATTCTTTTATGGATTTTATGAGTTGTGAAAAGAAATCTATCGACTGTTCATTGAAGGAAAAGAAGGCGAATTTAGTTGAGAAAATACTTTATGGAGCATGTAGCAATGGGATTCTGTGTAGAGTTGTGTAGTGATTGTTGTAGGTTATCGGAGGTTGGGATTATTGGATGTATTATGTGTTGTATAGGATATTTCATAGTTTTTTATATAGTTGGATGGCCATATTATAGAGAAACTCTGTTGGATTTTCAACAAAACATACGGTCCATCATAGTCGGCATCTTCGATATTATGATTTGAATTTGTGGGAATAAAGTTATGGCAAATTTGGAAAAACCAATTGATGTTGTATAGGTATATGGCCACCTTAGGAATTGACAAGTATTTTCCAAGGATCGTAGAGCCATGAGGCGTTTGGCTTAGGAGTAATCAGTATTTATAAGATTGGAATATGCAAAGGTCACCTTTAAGGAATTAAGGATAAATTGTCGGCTATTTTGTTTGGGTTGACCTTGGATGGGTGTGGCAGGTTACAATAGGATATAATGTTTTGAATAGGTTGCTACCCTCATCATAAGTTAAGGAGGAGATGTATCCTAAAGGCGGAATGAGATGGGTCATGAGACGTGTTTGAGGAAAAAAAAACTTTAGGATGATGTTTCCTGTTTGTATGTTGATGGTTGTCCTTGGATTAAGTAAAAGAGAAGTCCATAGTTGGAGTTATTCCACCAGAGGTCAAATTTAGTAATTGAAGTCTCTGTTTTGATAACTAGTGGGCAGTGCCTTTGGAGATAGCTTTTGTCTAATAATTTTTAAAGGCTAAAATAGTTAAGTCATTAAGGAAGGACAATCCTATAATATTGTAAGTGGATAGATCTGTCTAAGGATCTCAAAGATGAACCTTAATGTCTTTGAGGAGAACGGACCCTAGTACTGGCAAATTATGTTGGGGATCTTAGGTTTGACATACCTTCGGTGTTTCGTAGGAGATGCCCAAGATGCATCGCGATTAGGCCCATGTTGGGATACTAGGATGTTGTATACTTAAATTGGGAGATAGAATCGTATTCGAAGTTTTAGGGCAATAAAATTTTAAAATAAGACGTCCTTATGGTTGTGTGCTTGTTAGTATGTCAGTGAAATCTTAAGGTTGCTAGTAATTGGGTTTTGAGATTTGGGTTATAACCTAAAACTATATCAAATTCTTGGGGGACTGTTACAAATGTGGTTTGATCTGGCAGTAATTTGAAGCCTTGTGAGTTTTTGCTCTCACGGTATCGATATCTTGGTTGGCCAAAAAAAAAATCCTTTGTCGGTGTGGTTGGATGGGCGGATGTGTTAGCTGGCTCCCCATTTTAGGACGGTTGTTGACGTGGCTGGGACGCGCATGGATTTCCCTCTTGTTTTGGATTGGTCCCCATTTCCTCCTGAGGAGTGACGGTCCTCCATGGTTTGGTTGGGGATGGCCAGTTGACTTGAGAACAGATTGGATGTCCTGATTACCTTGTGTGACAAGTCTGATCTCTCTCTCGAGACTGCCTTATTTGGTTTATTGATGTGATGGACCGGCCATATTCCACCACATACGGCCGCCGTCAAGCCTAGTCCTTACGTCCTAATCAACCTAAATATTAATTTGGTGGACATAAATTTTCTTTTATTTTATATATATATATAACATTCATTTTAAAAACAGGATCATTTAAGGCCAAACTCCTTGAGTTGGCCATCATAGAGTTAAGTCTCACACCTGGCCGGCTAACATTTAGGTTGGTCGGCTAAAAATACCTTGACATGACATGAGATGCTACTAAAAATATCAACTTCATTCTTTCATATAATGAATACGGAAACATGCTAATGTCCATAAATTTCTTTACAGCAGAACTGCTTTACAATTTCTTCTCAAAACGTCAAAAGAAAGGTACATCAATTCTCCACTAATCAGCTCCGGCCAGCTGCCGTCTAGTTACTTCATATAACTCTACTCGATTTCATCCTCCATAAGCTTCTCATCATCTGAAAAATGACAAGAGTGAGCTATAAATCCCAGCAAGGTACCCACACGCAGAAAACCTTGACATACATATAATCGAATCAAAATAGGGGTCTATAACATAAACTTAGCATATGAAAAGTCATCATATCACTTCTTCTTAAGTTCAAAAATCCTTGTTCTTCTTCTTGTTATCTTTTCTTTAGAAAATTCATGAAAGCCAAATGAAATACTTATCATCTGTAGGGACCGGACGGGAGCGGACAACCTCGACGAAGGGTTGTGTGCTACCCCACAACCAAGAGCCGTATCCTCTCATTATGCTCCCCGAGGTGGGAGGTAATACCTTTAACTCGGCATACGGGGCCATAGTCCGAAAGCCTTATGCCACGAAAAGTCTCCCCCCGTGGCCTAGGAGGCAGTCCTCGAGTGTCACTCCAATATCCTTTATCTATCTTTAACAGCAAGTTTAATGAAAACTCGATTCTTGGTTCATATCTTTTAATGGTCATCCATTATAGTTCAAAAGTCGGAAGTTATAAAGTTTCACTTGCTGTCTGGATTATATACATTTTTCTTTGTTCTTATAGCCTTTGTTCTTAACTTCAAATAATTGAAGTCCGTAAAGCATTTTCCTTTAACATCTTAAAGCTGAAAGTCTTTACTCAAAAGCCGAAGTTCTTTTTAACAAAAGCCGAATATCTTTTTAACAACGCCGAAGTTCTTTTCGTCAAAATAAAGAATTCTTTCTATCCAAAGCCGGAGGTCTTTTCTCAAAAATCGATTCAAAATACATGCTCTTTAAGCCAGTTCAATTTTCATGGGATGAATTCCGATTTCAAAACTCATGCTCTTAAGGCCGATTTCAATTTCCGATTTCAAAACATACACTAAGGGCGGTTTCGATTTTGTGGCTCATTTGCCAAATACCTTTCTTTTAATAGCCAGAGGCCTTTTCTCAAAGGTCGGAAGTCTTTTCCTTAAAAATGCAATTATCGAAGTTCATGCAGATCGACAAATAACCATACTTTGTGTATAAAATAATTAAACATCATGAAATAACAGAGCTTCTTTTAAACATGGGGTTAACAAAGATTCTCCCTTATATCAAATGATTAGAACAAATATCATAAGTACCATAACATGAGTTCATAAAAAATCAGGCATACTTGCATTGCAAACATACGTATACTTGCATTACAAACATGATATTTAAAAGGGTGAGTACACTTGCCTGAATTCCTTTACTTTCCCTTGAAATTCTGGTTTTTCCTTCACTAGACAATTTTATCGGGAGCCTCTTCCTAACCCCTTTCCTTAAGCTTTCACTTCCTATTTATAAGACTTTGGGTCTGACGGTGGTAGGTAGGGCAGGCCAACTACTCGAGGGTGGTTGGGAGTAGGTTACCTACTCAGGTAGGGTCATTTCTGACTCTACTTTTCGTAGGGGGTTTCTTTATTATTTTCAGTCAACTAGTCTTGATCGGATTTGGGTTTCTCCTTTGCGTTTTCAGTCAACTAGCCTTGACCAGATTTGGCTGTTTCTTCCCCCACATTCCAATCAACTAGCGTTAATCGGATTTTACTTACCATTAACAATTCTTGTCAAGGGGGTGCTGACCGGATTACTTTCTTATTTCCCTTACTTCTGGTCAACTATCATTGACTTGATAAAACTTTCTTTTATGCTTTCTGGTCAACAGACGTTGAACGAATTACTTCATTTTCCTCACGGTTTCCGGTTAATAAGTGTTGACCGAATTACTATTCTCAACTCATCTCCCGGTCAACTGGCGTTGACCGGATAGCCCTTGATTTTCCTCAACTCCTTGATTATATAGACTCAATGTCCGAAATTTTCTATATTTTAGGATTTGGGCCATTACAATCTCCCCCACTTATAGGAATTTCGTCCTCAAAATTTTAAATGGAGTTACTGACCTCAAGAAAACAAGTAAGGATACTTATTCTGAATTTCTTCCTCTCGTTCCCAAGTTACTTTTTCAGGGGTATGATTCTTCCAGAATACCTTTACTAAGGAGATTGATTTTATGTGTAGCCTTTGCTCCCTTCATTCCAAAATCTACACCGGTTCCTCTACGTAGGATAAGTCCTTGTCAAATGCCAAAGGCTCGAACTCAATCACATGAGCAGGGTCGTGGACATATTTCCTCAGTATTGATACATAAAACACGTCATGTACTTCTGCCAAGCTCGGTGGTAGAGCAAGCTTGTAGGCCACTTCTCCAATCCTTTCTAAAACCTCAAAAGGGCCAATAAATCGTGGCTTTAGCTTTCCTTTCGCCCCGAATCTGGCCGTCCCTTTAGATGGCGATACCTTTAGGAATACAAAGTCGCCTTCATCAAACTTTAATGTAGATCTCCTCTGATCTGCATAGCTCTTTTGTCTACTCCTGGCAACCCTCAGATTCTCATGTACTAATTTTATCTTTTCCATCGTCTCTTTAATAATTTCTAGATCCAATATTCTTTTATCTCCAAGCTCCTTCCAGTGAATCAGTGATCTACATCTCCTTCCATATAATGCTTCAAAAAGACCCATGCCTATACTGGCTTGATAATTGTTATTATATGAGAATTCTGCCAGGGCTAAGAAATTGTCCCAAGTCCCCTTCATCTCTAAGATCGAGGACCTTAACATATCCTCGACGATCTGAATCGTCCGTTCTGATTGGCCGTCGGTTTGCAGATGATAAGCAGTACTAAATTTTAACTCCGTTCCCAATTCCTTATGTAAACTCTTCTAGAACCTCGAAACAAAGAGGGTCTCTATCTGATACAATAGAGGCAGGCACACCATGAAGCCTGACGACCTTGTTTACAAACAGTTAGGCCAATTTATCACCGGAGTAAGTTGTTTGGATTGCTAGGAAATGGGCTGACTTTATCAGTCGGTCAACTATAGCCCAAATCGCATCGTGTCTTCTTGGTGTCCTTGGTAGGCCGGTCACTAAGTCCATGGCAATATTTTCCCATTTTCAGCCTGGAAGCGTCATTGGTTGCAATAACCCAGATAGTTTCCTCCTTTCCGCCTTCACTTGTTGGCACACCAAACATTTTTCAACGTAAGCTGCGATGTCCATCTTCATATTCCTCCACCAGAACGTTTTCTTTAAGTCCTGGTACATCTTGTTGACTCATGGGTGGATTGTATACCGTGATCTATGGGCTTTCTTAAAAATTTTCTCTTTCAATTCCTTGTTGTCCGGCACACATAATCGATCCCTAAACCTCAATGCTCCATCCGACTTAACATGAAAATCACTTCGGAAATCTCTCTTCAGATTACTCATGATATTCACAAGGAAGGGATCATTCACCTGCCCTCCCTTAATCTCATCTATCACCTTTGGTTGGACTTAAATGTATACTAAAGTCATTCAGTTTCCTTGAACAAATCATCGGATGTCATAGTGCATTAGACAATCCAACATCTCCATTTTCTTAACCTACATCCTTGCCAAGATACCTGGTTGCCGACTTAGTGCATCAGCGACTACATTAGCCTTACCTGGCTTGTATTAGATTTTGCAGTCATAATCCTTCAGAAACTCAGTCCACCTTCGCTGCCGCATGTTCAGTTCCTTTTGAGAGAATAAATACTTTAAACTTTTATGATCAGAATAGACTAAGAATCTCTAACCATACAGGTAATATCTCCAAATTTTCAGTGCAAATACTACTGCAGCCAATTCAAGGTCATGAGTTGGGTAATTCCTTTCATGATCCTTCAATTGTTGTGACCCGTAGGCAACTACCCTTCTTGCTGCGTTAAAACACAGCCCAACCCTATCTTTGAGGCATCACAATAGACAATCAATCCTCCTGATCTATCCAGAATGGTCAAGACCGGTGTAGAAGTCAGCCGACACTTCAGTAGCTGAAAGCTCTCTTCACAGTTACCGGTCAACTCAAACTTGGCCTCTTTCTTTGTCAGTTACGTGAGAGGCAAGGTGATTTGGGATAAGTTTTCTACAAACCATCTGTAATATCCGACCATGCCCAAGAAGCTCCATACTTTGGTCACAAAGGTTAGCTAGTTCCATTTCACCACTGCCTCCACCTTCTTGGGGTCGATAGAAATTCCCTCTTTGAAAATGATGTGTCCAAGGAATCCCACTTCCTCTAACCAAAATTTGCACTTATTCAATTTGGCGAGCAGCTGGTGCTCCTTAAGGATCAAGAGTGCCGTCCTTAGATGCTCCTCATAATCCTCATAACTCTTCGAATAAACAAGGATGTCATCAATAAAGACTATCACAAACTGGTCCAGATAGGGTTGAAAAACTCGGTTCATCAAATCCATGAATACAACTGGAGCATTAGTCCCTTTGGTTGCTGAGGACCTTATTGGTTGCTAATTTTTCCTTCTTGGTGTGGTGTTGTCCCTGTCTGTTCGCTGGTGCGATGCCTGTTTGCATTAGAGGAGGGATTCAGCAATTGGGTTAGTCCCTTTGTTGTCTCTTTTCTGCAACTGTAGGCAATCCTGTAATTGCCTAGTGGTTAGGATGGGTATCCGGTGGGCTGTTGTCTCACCTTGAAGGAAGTGTTGCAGCCGAATGTAACTTGGTGTTGCTCTGTTTGTCCTCTGGCTGTGTTTCCCATTTGTTGATTGGGTTGGGGGAGCCCGTGTGCTTATGGATTGGGACCCTTCGGCTGAGGGCTGAGCAGCTGGCTGTGGTTCCTTTTGGTTGCTAAATGTTCTTCTTGATTGAGGTGATGCCCTGCCTGTTCGCTGCTTTATTGTGGTGATTATGTTGCAGTCCATTGGATTGCTTTTGTCTAGCTAATACAGCCAGTTTGTCAATGTTGATGCTTTGCAACAATGTTGAATCATCTAATTTATGGCTTGCTGCAATGTTCTGTACATGCCTCCTCTGGCTTTTATTGTTTCTATTGCTGCGGCCAGATTGGGATTGAGGGACTTTGGATTAATCTACTGTCTCGAGATCTTTTTTCTGCAATTTTGTTTGCTGATTCTGCGGGTGCTGGTGTTGTTCTTGCTCTGTGATAGGATGTCGTTGTGCTGCAGTATGAAATTGCCTCTGCTGCCGGCAACGGTTGATGAAGGTTGCTTCCTGGTGGCTGTTAAATTTGTGTTGGTGGAGGCCTTTCTGCTTGTTGCCTTTTGTGTAGCAGTCTCCTGGAGGATGGTATCTGCTGCTTGTTTGTTGCTGCTGTTGTTTTGTAGCTGTTCTGTTCGGACAGCATTAGATAATCATCATTCGCTGGCTGGTCTCTCTGGCCGGGTTGTGATGATTTTCTGTTATGCTTTGCATGCTGCTAGGAGGGGCCTAATTACAAAGGTTTTTCCTGGTTGGCCTCTGCTGATGGTGGATCGGTTCCAATTGATGCTCGGCCCATCCGGTTTTTTTGCTACACCCTTTATATGCTCCCCGTTTGAATTTGATGCTGCAGGTGTTGGGTTTCGGTGGCTACTCTGAGGTTGGCTGATGACTTGGCCAATGCATTTGCTTGCTGCCTTGCTGATAATGGGCAGTGAAGCTATTGAGTTGCATTATGCTGTTTGCTAGCTGCATTAGTGCAGCAACCGATGTATTTGCTGGAGCTGCTGGAATGCTTTTTTGGCTGCTGCGGCACGGAGTTGTGGGATTTAAGCTGCTGGTCGGATGTTCTCCATTTGATGATGATGCGTCTGCTGGCCTTGTTCGAAGGGATACGGTTGCTGATGCTCCCGGACTTTGAATTTGCAATTTATCTTGTTTGTGGTTGATGGCCGTAGGCTGATGGTGCTAAAAAGCCGTGAAGGTTGCCTGCTGGCTATATCCTGTTGCTAGCATTTTGGATTTTGCCTGGGATTGGCAGTTTATTTTGTCTAGGAATTGCTTTTGAGTGATTCGCTTATGTTGTATGAATACCAGCAATTTTGTCTTTTAGTTGGTTTCATCGGTTGTATCAAAGTGCTCGGGGCATGCCCTAGCTTTTTTGGTTTATCTCCAAGTCAGAAAAATACTTGGTGATAAATCTTTACTTATAAATTTTTCTCCCATAAATCCAAATCACTTACTTACCAAAAAAAAAAACTGGAGCATTAGTCAATCCAAATGGCATCACTACAAACTCATAGTGCCCATATCTAGTTCGGAAAGAGTCTCTGCTACGTCATCCCTTCTGATTCGAAGCTGATAGTAACCGGATCTAAGGTCAATCTTTGAGAATTCACAAGCCCCTTGTAATTGGTCAAGGAGGTCGTCTATCCTTGGCAAAGGATATTTATTCTTAGTGGTGATTTTGTTTAGTTCCCGATAATCCACGCATAACCTCAAAGTCCCGTCCCTCTTTCTTACAAACAAGAGCGGTGCACCCCATGGAGACACACTCGGCCGGATGAAACCCTTATCTAGCAATCCTTACAATTGCTACTTTAACTCCTTAAGTTCAACCGGTGCCATCCTATATGGTGCTTTAGATATTGGCACTGATCCAAGCACCAATTCTATCCCAAATTCTATCTCTCGCCTAGGTGGCAGCGCAGGTAATTCTTCAGGGAATAGGTCTTCGAACTCACATACCACAGGAATCTCTTTAGCCAGAGTTCCTTGACCCTCAATCACACTAGCGAAGGCTAGGTAAGCTTGGCACCCATTACTAATCAGGTGCCAGGCATGGAGGGCCGAAATGAAGCAAGATGCTTCCTTACGCTGGACTCCCTGAATATAAAAGGGCTTGTTTCTAGGGATGGCGAATTCCACTCTTTTTCGGAAACAATCAATATTGGCATGATGCCTTGCCAACCAATCCATGCCTAGGATTGCATCAAAGTCCGTCATTTCTAGCAAAACTAGGTTGACAGGCATCACAAGTCCATTCAATTCAACCAGACTCTCTAGATACACAACATTTAAAATTACAGACGACCTTGTGGGCGAGGCGATCATCAATGGACAGCCAAGAACTTGGGGGAGGGTCGTAAGATATTTTATAAAATCATGGGAGACAAATGAGTAGGTGAATCCTAAGTCAAAGAACACATGACAAAAATTGCCACAGATAGAAAGTGTACCTTCCACCACCTCAGTAGAGGCTTCGGCCTCCTTCGCAGAAATGGCAAATACCTTAGCTTGAATGGGAGACTTAAATTCTGGGGCTTGTTTAGCGAGTGGGCAGTTCTTGATCATGTGTCCACCCTGGCCACAGTTATAGCAGACTCCCAGCTTCTTATAGCATGGCTTCCCTTCATGTGCCCTTCCGCAATGATCACACGTATTGCTGGATGCTCGGAAAGTCTGCACTGATTGGTCCTACTCCCTACTGGACTTCAATGGTTTTGCTTTCTTAGAAGGTCCTCCACTAGCGCTGGCCCTTGAAGCCTGACTAAAAGTCCTCTGTCTGAAGAATGCCCCTCTCTCCAGTTCCTTCTCATAAATAACAGCCCTTTCTAATACCTCTCCGCACGTAGCTAATTTCAAAGTGGAGAGATGGCTCCTAATGTCATCTCTTAATCCTTGGAAGAATCTTCTAGCCTTTCTCTCCTAGTCTTCCGCCATATAAGGAGCATAGCGGAATAATTCTGCAAACCTTGCATCATACTTGGCCACAGTGCGAGTGCCTTGCCTTAAGTGAAGGAATTCATCTTCCTTCTGTCCGCGAAGGTTAGCGGGGAAGTACTTCTCTAAGAATGCTGCTTCAAATATTTCCCAAGTAATATCCCTTTCTAGCACCTCAAAAACTCTTTTCTGCATCTCCCACCGGTGGTGGGCCTCGCCCGCCAACTTATAGGTGGCGAACAGGACTTTATCTTCAGCAGGAGACTTAATTACCGCGAACACCTTCTTTAGTCATTGGATCCAGGTGTGTGCCTTCAGTGGATAAGGTTCTCCGAATATTTTAGGAACTCGCTCGTTGGTAAAGCAGTCATAGACCGATCTCTCCTGATGAACCGGAACTTGGGCGGTCATCGGAGTTGGTGGAGCCAAAGCTTCTATGACATCAGCCATTCTATCTAGTAGGTTTAAGTACCTCGTCTCCGGGTTCGGAGGGTTGTTAGCTCGAACGGTTCGTTTTCCTCTATTAGACATGTCTTTCGCAATGACTTTGATTCCTGAAAGAATGTTTTGATCAGACCACTAGCCAAGGGCAATTAACACAAAGTACTCCGCCCTAAGCTTAAGTAAACCTAATCCCCTTTTTGCCTTAACTAATCCTGTCTTAAGTTTCTGTATTGATTCAGATCGAACCTAAAACATCTCAGTTCTCTCTTTGATACCAACTGTGATGGACCGGCCATATTCCACCACATACGGCCGCCGTCGAGCCTAGTCCTTACGTCATAACCAGCATAAATATTAATTTGGTGGACACAAATTTTCTTTTCTTTTATATATATATATAACATTCATTTCAAACACAGGATCGTTTAAGGGCGAACTCTTAGAGTTGGCCATCACAGAGTTAAGTCTCACACCTGGCCGGCCAACACTTAGTTGGTTGGCTACAAATACCTTGGCATGACATGAGATGCTACTAAACATATAAACTTCATTCTTCCATATAATAATTACGGAAACATGCTAACGTCCATAAATTTCTTTACAACGGAACTGCTTTACAATTTCTTCTCAAAACGTCAAAATAAAGGTACATCAATTCTACACTAATTAGCTCCAGCCAGCTGCCGTCTAGTTACATCATGCAACTCTACTCAATTTCGTCCTCCATAAGCTTCTCATCATCTGAAAAATGGCAAGAGTGAGCTATAAAACCTAGCAAGGTACCCACATGCAGAAAACCTTAACATACATATAATCGAATCAAAGTAGGGGTCTATAACATAAACTTAGCATGCGAAAAGTCATCATATCAGTTCTTCTTAAATTCAAAAATCATTGTTCTTGTTCTTGTTATCTTTTCTTTAGAAAATTCATAGAAAGCCAAAAAAAATACTTATCATCTTTAGGGATCGGACGGGAGCGGACAATATCGAGGAAGGGTTGTGTGTTTCCCCATAACCTAGAGCCGTATCCTCTCATTATGCTTCCCAAGGTAGGAGGTAATGCCTTTAACCCGGCATACGGGGCCATAGTTCGAAAGACTTATGCCACCAAAAGTCTCCCCCCGTGGCCGAGGAGGTAGTCCTCGAGT
>JAODPA010041550.1:0-11975 GCA_025585075.1 Nepenthes mirabilis | reverse complement strand
TAATTTTTAAAACATACAAAATATCATATATAAAATACATGTAAATAAATATCAAATAATTAAAATAAAAACGTTCACAAAGTTAGGGTACCAATTTTCTAAAGGCAAATTATGCATAAATCCCAAAATAAATGAGTGAAAACTGTGGGGTGTTCGATTAGGGTTTCCAACGAACATAATACCTCACAAAACATTCAAATCAAACACGAAATCAACATATATGCATACTTAATACATGGGTATTTTAAAATACATACTTAGACGGATATTAGAATAAAAATATCCAAAAGGAATGGAATAAAAAGAGTAACTAGAGAAAGAAAAGTATATTGGTGCACTTGTTTCGAACCGATTTATAACTTCCTTAACTAACTCTAAGTCGAAAACGAACCTAAGAGCCTCGAACTCCCCTTCTCTCTCTTCTCCTTCACATTCTCTCTCTCTCCTCTCTTTGCTCTAGCCGAAGAAGATGATTTGCATGCTGAAAAACCCAAACTGGCACATCGAGCGCCAGTCGAGCACTGATTAGGTGCCACTACACTAGAAATCACACCTCGGGAGCGCTTTAGGCATAACAATGCTAAAACTCATGCTTAAGTGGGGCTCAAGCGCGGGTCAAGTGCGGGTCAAGCTTACGTCAGGTCTCTAGCAAGCCAGCTTCGCGCATGGGCTATCTAGGACTCATTTCGACTCTTCTAACTCAATTTTTCACATTTTTGGATCATAATTTTAATTATATTAACTTAATAAGTCACAATTATCATAATTTAAAACTTGAATATTATTTATGGATTAACTTTTCAAGATTTACAATACTGGTTCCCGATTTTACTGATTCCGAGTCTTTGGGTTTTCAATCCAATTTCTCTCATGTCCTTTGACCTCGATTCATTTATATTAACTTAATTATTCCTAATTACCATATTTTGAAAATTGATACCTTATAACTCTCCCCCGCTTATAGAAATTCGTCCTTAAAATTTTTATAAACCTTAAAATTTAATAATTGGGGATAATTCTTCTAGATTTCTTCTTCGCGTTCCCAAGTTACTTCCTTGATTAAATGATCTTTCCTAGATAACCTTAACCGAATTGAGTTACCCCGATTCTCATTACATGATGCCTTCTATCTAAAATCTAAATTGAAGCTTTAACATAAAACGAATTCTTAATCTCCCACAATGACTTAACTCAATCACATACTCACTTCCTCAATCATTGATACATGGAAGATATCATGATGATTTGTCAAATTCGAAAGCAAACCAATTTATTGACCACCTCGTTGATTTAATACAAAATCTCAAAGGATTAATAAACTCTTACTTCAATTCATCCTAGCCGCGAAAATGGTAATTCCCTTGGAACTTTAAATTAAACATTAAAATATTTGGGTCTACACGCTCTGTTGCGCAACTTAGATTAACCATTTATTAGCACATTAAAATTCTCTTGTAAATTATATTCATTGATTCATATTAGACGCTTAGGTTATATAGCAGCTATAGACCTAAGAAAAATCCCAAAGATATCATTACAACTAAGGCAAAGCCTATAATCCTTATATTACAATCAACTTAGGAAATACAATTGAAACAATCACCTAAAAATTTCGGCACAGTTTCAGATCATCACCAAAGCCTTAAGACTCAAATACTTAGCAAACTTATCGTCTCACTAGCATATCGACGAGTTAACTTATTCCTTGAACACATGATCTAATTAGATAAGAAATGGGTAACCATATTAATTAATTCATAAATGCCCATATTGTAAATATGATCATTCTTTTTAAGTCTCAATCATAACCTGAGATCCATGGAAATTATGGGCCCACACACACTTCTACCGTGCTATTCTGATTAATTATTTATTTTTAATAGAATATTCATTGACCAAAGAAAAATCCCAAAACCAAAATTTGAGATCCTCAAATTACACATAACTTGAAAATACAATTGGAAACATATATTCCAAATTCAAAATATAATACATAAACTAAAGCATTCCAAAGTTAAAAATTAAATTTACCTTCCACCATATTTGGTGTTGTTTCCGAATTCTGCACCTTAATTGCAAATGTTTTGCTTTAAATTGTAGACTTCGGGACCATTGCCTTCTTAGAATTATGGTAATCCTTGATCAAATGACCCTGTTGACCACATTTAAAGCAGGCTCTTGCCGATTTATGACAGGACTTGCCTGGATGCACTTTTCCACAATAGGAACAGGCGGTCGCTACTACCTATGGACTCGACATTGTTTGAATTTCGACACTATCCTTTTTCTTATCTGCCAATTTAGCTTTCTTAGCTGGTCCTTCCGCTCCCGGATTAGAGCTTGCCCCCAACTCTCCTCAATTTGTTGACCTCTTCTTAAAATATTTCTCATCCCTAAGCTCCTTCTCAAATATCAATACCCGATCTAATACCTCCCTGTAGATCCATAACTTTAATATTGATAGTTGCTTTTTAATTTCACACCTCAAATCTGACTAAAATCTCCTAGCCATTCTCACTTTCTCATCCACCATATAAGGTGCATAACATGACAACTCGATAAATTTTATGCCATACTCTACCACCATACAATCCCCCCCCGCCTTAGCTAAATGAACACTTTTTCCTTACGTTCTCGAAGACTGTCGGAAAAATATTTGTCTATAAAAGCCTCTTCAAACATGTCCTAAGAAATTTCATCCTTGGGCACTCCTAGAGCTATCTTCTTCATTACCCACTAATGATCGGCCTCGCCTTCTAACAGATGAGAAGTGTGATGGAACGGATCCTAATTCCCATAGGACCCTCCATTAGATAGATTCATGACAGAATTTATAAATTTAGATCAGTAATTCTATAGAAATTTTGACAGAGTTCTATCTAAAATTAAACAAAAATTTAAATATACAACTTGTATATTATAACCTGTACAATCACACAACTATTCAAATACCACATTTTAACCTACAACACACATACATAGGACTACCGATTTGCTATTTCCATCTATGGCTCAAATATAATCCTATCCACTAAATTAGAAAACATATAAGAAATGTCATCTAGAACTTGTACAAAATCCAGAAAACCTATAGAGGAAGCAACTATGTAAACCTGCAGAAGTATAATTTCTATTTAATCACATGCATCACATACATTTCATATACTAAATTCATATACACAGAATCTATATAAAAAATTCAGTATTTACATTCAAACTATATCTTTTCAAGATTCTCCAAAATACTTTAATTCTCAAAAAGTCTTCAGGCTAAATTTTAAATTACTCTCCCTCGTTTGATACCAACTCTACAGTCTCATATGAAGAAAAAAACAGCAAACAGTGAGTCGAAACCTAACAAGGTACTAAAACATGTAATATAAATGTTTCATGTAAATCACAGTAAAATGAATCATTTCATAACATATAAAGCATAATGCAACACGACAAGGGCCATGAAAACATTAACAAAACATAAATCGATATACAAGTGCCAAATTTCATAAAATCGGTTTCAATTTCAATCATTCTTCACAACTCTAGTTCGATATCTTAATGACCCATCTAGTATACTCTACCAATCGAGGGAATAATAATAGAGGACAAATTATGTTCAATTCACACAATCAAAGGTCGATAGTTCGATAGTTCGATGGTATACATTTCGATTCGATTATTCGATAGTATCCTCGATTACCGTAATAGTAATATTTTAAGGCATGCCAGAGAACCTTATCTAACTGTATGACAGTTCTAGGTCCGATTTTCTTACCAATTATTTTAATTTAAATACATTTGCTCAAAAGTCTATAACCAAAGTTTATCATATTTCAAGGTCAAGTCCAAATTCCATATATTCAATCCTTTAGATGATTTTAGAAGGCTTCCATAGTTCGATAATACAGTTCCATATAAAGTTTTCGGATACAAATCATTTAATAAACTTTAATAAGGTACCAAATTTGCATTTAAATCTCAAAATTCCAAGTTTCCAACATAAATCCCTAAATTTTCGTTCTAAGGCTCCATACAAGACTTTCGGGCTTGAATCGAACACCAAACACATGTTTATTCATGAAATCGATACCATAAGTCCAAATACATATACAAAATTATGCATTTAAACCAAAAACCCCCAATTTTTCGAGCTAGGGTTTGCACTATGCTGTCAGGATACGAAACGGAGGCAAAACATGAGCCAAATCATGAAATCGGAATTATCAGTAACAATATACATACATAAATAGGAAATCTAGCCCAAAAGTCATGAGATTCATGCATTATTCATATCAAATATCGAAGAGTAAGAGATTCAGAGCATAAACAATAACATGGAGATATTAAAACACTGTAAAAACGGTATATAACATTCAAAGTACATTTGTCTGAACCTGATCTATTGTTATTTTTTTTCGGATCGGAGTGGACCAGGCGGATTCTTGTTTCCCTTTCCCTCTTCTTCCCCTCCGTCCTCTGCTGGAGCGTCGTGAAATGGGTGAAGAACATGCATGCCCCTTTTGACAATCGTCGAGGCGCTCGAGTGCATCTTGAGTACTCCTCAAGCGCTCTCCTTTGCAAAACCGGGCTCGATGGGGCGCTTAAGCACCTATCAAGCTCCCTCCTCATATCCATGCGCCACCCCCGCCATGTCTGGAGCGGTCCTCGAGTGGTCCCTTGTGCAAAATTGTGCCTCACAGGAGCTGGAGTGGTGCTCGAGCGCAAGTCAGGCGTACGTCAAGCATGCATCAAGCTTGCAGTACGGAAATATTGCGTTTTCGCCGTCCAGGACCCATTTCGACCTTCTAACCCAATTTCTCACATCTTTGAACCCTAATTTTGATTATATAACCTTAATAAATCATGATTATTATATTTTAAAGCCCAAAATCTTATTTACATAATAACATTTCTTAGTTTATAACTTCGATCCTCGATTTTTCCAATTCTGAAATTTTGGGCTTTTCAATCCGATTTCTCCCGTTCCTTTTGACCACAATTCACCTATTTTAATTTAATCACCTCCCAATTATCATATTTTAAAAATCTAAAATCTCACCACCCATATTAACTATATCTTGGAAATCGATACCTTACAAGGCCGAGCTTCCTCTTTCTACTTCTGAACTCAATTTTCCACATTTTGAACCCAATCCTTAATAATTACTAATTCAATTTTATCCTAATTATCGTATTTGGGAACTCGGGTCATCATATTCTCCCCCACTTATAGAAATTTCGACCTTGAAATTTAACGATCCTTGAATTTCCAATATCAAGGAACTTTCTTAATATTTTCAATTCATTTCTAAATCAGGATGGTTATTCTAGAAAACTTGAAATCTCCAAATTGTTCTCAATCTTTAGTACCTGAATCGCTCTATACTCATCTAAATTCAACAAATCCGGAAGCAAGTTCAATTCCTTAACTATTTTCCCGTCCTGGTTCTAAACTTTAAGCAAGCAAAATGCCTTACTTCCTTCAAGCAAGACCTCGAGATTGAGCATTTCTTCAAAACTTTAGTTCAAATCTTAAAATATACACATTCTCTACATTTCCACTGTGCATTCTGATTAAATCGTTTAACTCTGAGTCGTCCGATTACAATTTATCATTACTATCACAACCTAGCATTCCAATTCTTTTATCAAACTTAGCTAAAATCCCCACATAAGTTTCAGGCCACAATTAAACTTCAAAAGCGGGATACTTTACATTTTCTTCATTTCATTAGCATGTTCTCAAATCGACATTTACATCAGACACATATTCCATTTCGGACACCTAATTTATGCAGTGACCTTGATCAAAATTGATTTTTAGATAGCCATAATACCAAAAATAATCTTCATAGATCCTCAATTCACCACGGAACAAGAGTCGTAGCTGTAACAGTAATCATAATTTTGATACAGTTTTAATTCATTACCTAACATTTCAAGGCCTTAACAATTTGCAACCTCAGAATCTCAAAACTTCTACACCAAGCAATTTCAGATCTTGTTGGCATACCGATAAACCCATTGATTCATCCTGAACACATCATCCATAATCATGATTAGTGGGTTGTTCTAATACAGAACCACAAGGGCTTCCTATTTTCAACTTCATATCTCGCACATTTCGGATACGATTTTGCCTTCCCCAACTTAGAAACGTGACATTCCATTTCCCCCAAGCAAATAACTGTACCCACAATTTCCTTTCTCATGTTCTTTAAAGAACCAAAGCATATCAAATCTATAAACCCTTAGCGTTCATTGTCAGTACTATTGCCCACTGAAACCCATCTGCATAATCCGTAGGTAAGTTTATCCACTCACCATTTCTAAACTTAGTTTTCCTCAGGATATAACCATTCAGATCCCTAATTTATTAGGCAAAACTATCTCCCAAGGTAATACTCACAAGTTCTCAAACAGAAACTTCCATGTATTAAATTCGAACTATGGAAGAGTAACTCTAACTAGGGATTTCTTTTCCCACTTAACCCAAGGACATTGATCCACAAGCGATACGGGAAAGCATAATTTTAAAGTTTCCTTAACGATTATTAGGGCTAATCTTCACAATTCTTAAAATTATCAAACCAGAGTTATCTCTAAGGCAATTCTCTATATTCCTAAATGGAAACTTCTGATACCACTATTGGTCTCAGCATTTATCTTCCTTGAATTATACCGGGATCTACCTATTATAGTTCTCAACTCTCAGATTCTCAAGACATAAATTTCCTCATCTACTTAATAACTCTCCAGGTATGGCCTAACTTGCCATCTTTACTTAGCACTACGAAACCTCAGTTTCAAGTACTAGATTTCCTTTCTATTCTACCCGAGAGAATATAGGAAATCCTCTATCATGCGATCAAATTATCCCAAGTAAATCATTCTCTCAAAGACTTCTTTTCAACAAAATTTTGTTCGTATCAAAACCACAACATTCCTTGCAATATCTTTTTATTCTTGAAATTCATACCCAAGGTAACCTTCACCTTTTATCTCATCTGAGGCAATATTAATTTATCTTCTTTCAAGTATCTGATTATTGTCAATATCGCCAACACTTTCGGAATTCACAGGATTCACATCTTATCATTAAGCCATCAATTCTATCCTACCTGTCACATCTAACCCTGAGGACCTCATCCCAAGGCCGATTGAACTTATCTTAAACTAAACTGACTATTTAGACCTTATTTTGATACTATCATATTCATCACTGACTCGGCATTGAATAGATTCAAATTCTTAAGGTGTTCCTAAACAATTTTTTCTCCTCATCCTTGTGGTCGATCAACACCTTAAGGAAAGCTTCTGTCTAAAAGTTGAGCTATTTCCTACATCCACAAACATCTCAAGATCATTAATCTCAAATAATTAAGTTAAAGGGAAGGATTAAGATCAATGCATTTCGAAATTTAAATCCTTAGGGCCAAAACTTGAACATTCCCTCTAATCCTAACTATTTCATCTCGTCTCAATATAAAATAATTCAACCTAAATCCTTGAACCTATATCGATCGGTCTAGGCCTAACCTACATTCAGTATCGATTAACCTAATCACTAAATTCTAGTTCAAGTCAATTTTCAACTTAGACTAGAATACATAAGACTTAGTTCATCCTATACCTATACCTATACCTATTTATTCGATCAGTCAGAATCATTTTCTAAGTTTCTGTATATGATTCAGATCATTCCTAAGGCATCTCGTTTTCTCTGATATCAATTGTGACGAAATGGATCCTAATTCCCATAGGACCCTTCGTCAGATAGATTTATGACAGAATTCATAAATTTAGATCAGTAATTCTACAGAAATTTTGACAGAATTCTATTTAAAATTGGATAAAAATCCAAATATACAACCTATATATTATAACCTGTATAAGCACACAACTATTTGAATACCACATTTTAACATACAATACACATGCACAGGACCACCAATTTGTCATTTTCATCCATGGCTCAAATATAATCCCATCCACTAAATCAGAACACATATAAGAGATACCGTCTAGGACCTATACAGAATCAAGAAAATATATAACGGAAGCAACTATCTAAACTTGCGGAAGCATAATTTCTGTTTCATCGCATGCATCACATACATTTCATATACTATATTCTTATACACAAAATCCATATACAAAATCTAGTATTTACATTCAAACTGTATCTTTTCAAGATTCTCTAAAATACTTCAGTTCTTCAAAAGTCTTCAGGCTAAACTTTAAATTACTCTCTCTTGTCTGGTACCAACTCTATAGTCTTATCTGGAGGAAAAATAGTAAATAGTGACTCGAAACCCAACAAGGTACCAAAACATGTAGTATAAACCTTTCATATAAATCATAGTAAAATGAAGCATTTCATAGCATATAAAACATAATGCAACAAGACAAGGGCCATGAAAACATTGACAAAACATAAATCGATTTACAAGTTCTGAAATTTATAAAATCGGTTTCAATTTCAATCATTCTTCAAAACTCTAGTTCGATATCCTAAGGACCAATCTAGTATACTCTACTAGCCAAGGGACAAATAATTGAGGACAGATTATATTTAATCCACACAATCAAAGGCCGATAGTTCGATGTTTGATGGTATACATTTCGATTCGATAGTTTGATAGTTCGATGGTTCGATAGTATCCTCAATTACCGTAACCGTAACGTTCTAGGCATGTCGGAGAATATTATCTAACTGTACGACAGTTCTAGGTGCGATTTTCTTACCAATTAATTTAATTTAAATACATTTGCTCGAAAGTTTATAATCAAAGTTCATCATATTTCAAGGTCAAGTCCAAATTCCATACAATCAATCCTTTAGACGATTTCAAAAGGCTTCCATAGTTCAATAATGCAGTTCCGTGTAAAGTTTTCAGATACAAATCATTTAATAAATTTTAATAAAGTACCAAAACTGCGTTAAAAATTTCAAATTTTCTAGTTTTTAACATAAATCCCCAAGTTTTCGTTCTAAGGTTTAATACAAGACTTCTGAGCGTGAATCGAAAACCAAACACATATTTATTCATGAAATCGATACCATAAATCCAAATACATATACAAAATTATGCATTTATTCAAAAACCCTCAATTTTTCGAGCTAGGGTTTGCACTATGCTATTCAGATACGAAACGGAGGCAAAACGTGATCCAAATCATAAAATCATAGTTATTAGTTATAATATACCTACATAAACAGGAAATCTAGTCCAAAATTCATGAGAGTCATGCATTATTCATGTCAAATATCGAAGAGTAAGAGATTCAGAGTATAAACGATAACATAAAGATATTAAAACACTGTAAAAACGGTATATAACGTCCAAAGTATACTTGTTTGAGCGTGACCTACCTTTATTTTTACCTGGATCGGAGCGGAACGGACAGATTCCTCTTTTCCTCTTTCCCTTTCCCTCTTCTCCCTCTCCGCCCTCTGCTGGAGCGTCGTGAAATGGGTGAAGAAAACACGTGCCCCTTTTTATAATCGTCGGGGCGCTCGAGCACGCCTCAAGCACTCCCCTTCGCAAAACCACACTCAATGGGGCATTCGAGCTCTCTCCTCGTATCCATGCGCTGGCCCCGCCTTGCCTCGAGAGGTCCCCAGGCAGTCCCTTGCACACGTCAAGCACACATCGAGCCTGCAGCACTGAAATGTTACATTTTTGCCATCCGGGACCCGTTTCAACCTGTCTAACCCAACTTCTTACATCCTTGGACCCTAATTTTGATTATATAATCTTAATAAATCATAATTATCATAATTTAAATCCCAAAATCTTATTTACTTAATAACATTTCTCGATTTATAACTTCGATCCCCGATTTTTTTAGTTCTGGAACTTTGGGCTTTTTAATCCAATTCCTCCCATTCCTTTTAACCACAATTCACCTATTTTAACTTAATTATCTCTCAATTACCATATTTTGAAAATTCAAAACCTCACTACCCATATTAACTATATATTGAAAACCGATACCTTATAAGGCCCAACTTCCTCTTTCTACTTCCGAACTCAATTTTTCACATTTTAAATCTAATCCTTGATAATTACAAATTTAATTTCATCCTAATTATCGTATTTCGGAACTCGGGTCATCACAAGAAGCAAATAATACTTTATCTCCTTTGGGATATCTAATGACTGCAAATACCTTTTTCATTTTCCGAATCCAACATTCCGCTTTTAGTGGATCCGACTCTCCGAAGAACTAAGGCTCACGTTCATTTGTGAAATGGTCATAAGCTATCACTCCAAGATTTTCAGGAGCTTGAACTAGAGCCAAAATTGGAACTAGAGCTAAGTTCCGCTGCCCCATAACCTCATAAAATTTGCTATCCTTTCAAGAATATTCAAATACTTTGCCTCTTGATTTTGCAGTTGGCCACCACCACGTGTAGTTATTCGTCTAGGTGCCATTACTAATACTCTATCTAAAATAAGAACAATTCGGGTCAGATCACAATTCAACTCAAATATTAATTAGGACACTATACACTATGCGGTCAAATATAACTAACTAATCATAACTTACTCCGAGCCTAAGTGAATTAAGTTAACTTAATTAAGACACTAACTAGCATAACTACGATAATCCGATCTGACTTATCATATCCTAAGTTTTCTTATCATATTTAAATCAAACCTAAGATATCTCATTCTCTGATATAACCTATGACAGACCCTATTCTAATTGGGATCCAACAAGATCCCGTCTGCAAAATGTTCATCGGACTAAATGCAAATCTCTACTATCCACCCACAAAATATATACATATCACAACAACAAATACACATGATCCAAAAGTGCCACAATATATTCATGGCTCCAATGTTGTACCTCTGAACACAACATTGGTATAAAGAGATGCCACTAGGTACCTAAATGCAAACCATAATAATCTATAAAAGTATATAAAATCATCCATATATAGCGGAAACTAAACTCATTGTAATATCATCAATATAAACAAAATACATCAACGTATCCATCCAACAAGTACACAAGCCCTTCATACATATGCACAAAACAACAAAAATCATTCTCCAAGCCTAACTTAATCTCTGAACTCTACTCCTCATCGAACATAAGCTCATACACATCTGAAAGCAAGAAAACAGCAAAGAGTGAATCGAATGCTCAATAAAGCACAATATATAATGAAGACAATGCGTTACATTTTAAAATAAATCGAAGAAATATGATAAGATCATAATACTGATGCAAAAACGTAAACATGATCAAATATATTTCTGGAATACGTTTAACTTTCATAACTTGTTTCTAATTTTCTTTGGATACAGATATTGCATTTAAATTTCTTATTTTACTTCTAATTCCTTTAGTTCTAAAATATGCATAAATTTTATTCGTATTTAGGGACTAGGAGTTGTAGGTCTTACCAACTAATAGAGTAGACATCGAGAAAATAAATTGAATTTACTCCACATAATCAAAAGACCTTATGCCTCTTATTAGAGGCTAGAACATACAGAGTACGTCACATAAACTCCAATGGTAAGGCTTTTTTTCATTACTATTGTAATATTTTAAGGTATGTTAGGGAATACTACTATCTAAAATATAAATCCTTAGCTTCATTTTATGATTACTTTACATAATTCAAATTAAAAAATCAGTACAAGTATACGGATATTGATAATGGGTAACGAGTAATAGATATGGTTAACAAATAACGAATACTGATAACGGATAATAGATTATGGATACATATGGCAAATACTGGTACTGACGATGGATGATAAATAACAAAACTGATGATAGATACCGACATTGACAACGAATAAAAAATTAAAGAGTTCTAATTTCTTGTTGTAGATTAAATTGTATATTCTTATAGAAACGGATACATATTTTATATACTTGGGATACAGATGTATAATTTCATATTCTTACAAATACATATACATATTCTACATTCTTGTGGACTTATT
>JAODPA010041528.1:0-11977 GCA_025585075.1 Nepenthes mirabilis | reverse complement strand
CCTCCGCCAGCACCACCTCCCCCTCCACCTCCACCTCCACCTCGATCAAACATTGTTTCTTACATGCCTGTGCATAATTAGTACATTGCAGGAAACAAAAACAAAAGGAAAAAAAGAAAAAAAAGAAAACTCATTTGTCTTTTGATCGAGCATGAAATTTTTATAGGCCTTGTTCTCCGATTGCTGTTGAAATATTGTTAAACAAAATTTTAGGAGGCTTTGGCTTGTGATTGGTTGAGATTAAGATGGATCCTCGAGTTGGAAATAAGTTTCGGCTTGGTCGGAAGATCGGCGGTGGCTCTTTCGGAGAGATCTACCTCGGTATGTTCGTCATTGCCTGATCCTTCACTTTTTTTTTTTCCCTATGGAATCAATAATTTCATCATGCATTATTTATTATTTGTTTTTGTTTTATTTAGGCACTAACATTCAGACGAATGAGGAGGTTGCCATTAAGCTTGTGAGTAATTTCAATTTGTTATTAATATTCTGATATTTTTCTGTGCATTTTTTGTGCTTCGAGATCCATCAATCTTGCAGAAACCTTCAAATTTACGTTGTATGTAAGTTCAAATTAAGATTTGACTGATTTTGGATGATTTATTTCATCTATCAATACGTAGGCCCGATTAACTTGGATCTCCCGGAAGAGAATCAGCGTGATTGAATTAGTGAATAAGTTGTTTGAGGTTTATGTTAGATGTGGTTGGACAGATTATGTCATTTTTCATAGGCAAGATTGGTGGTTGGAGGTGGGGTAGTAAAATTGAGTATATCTCATTGACCTTCGTAGATGGGTAGCCAACCATCTATGCTATGTTTGATTTCCCAATCAATAGTTATAATTACAGGGTTTGAAATGTAACTGCATTATTGATGGGTGTTTATTGTGTAATGTTGTCATTTTTGGCAACACCTTGAACGATTGTAAGCATTGGATATTAGAGATTGTTGTTAATGAAAGAAGCAATTGAGTGTTAGATCATTCCATTACCAATCCAAGTTCATATATTTGGTTGTGTAGTTACCAATTTTGCATGATTGGTTTGCTTGTTTCTTTTACCTACTTGTTCATTTCCCAATAGAAGAAGTTTTTTTTTTTCCCCAATTGCAAAGTTGTTGCTTCTCTCTCTCTTTCTCTTTCTTTCTCCCCCTTCCTCTCTCCGTCCATTTTCATGTTGCCAAATAGGTTTAGAAACAGTAACATTGATTTACTGTGACAAGAAGATCACGGTTTAATTTTAGAAACTATTCCCTTGCAATGAATGTGTAACATTGTATATACGAGGAACCTGCAATACTAGAGCGTTGTGCCCTCATCTTTTCTTTTTGTTTCTTTTTCTTTTTTGCCAAATATAGCAGTAGATTAAGATACAATTTTTATTTCCCACCCACTTGGAAAATAAAAATTCTCTTATTTTTGAAGCAGATTTTTTATTTGCTTATTTCATGGTCATTCTTCATCTATTTTATGCATAGACAACTGTAGTGAGAGGTACTGGGCCGCAGGCAATGGCATCGTGTGTGAAAATGTGCATGCATGAACATGCTGATGTGTAACTACTCTTGTTAATGCCCTTCTCTGTGAGAAAGAGAATGACATATATGCATTGGAGCATACTTGCAGTCACTTCCAAGTCACATTTTTATTTTTGCAATTAGCTCATTATTGTCAGGTTTGGTTTGCATGTGTGCAAGTGTCCTTTTGTACCACGACCTTGTCTCTTTGTACTGCTGGTGTTGAAGTTTCAACTGCATAGGTGTTGCCCTCGTTTTTTGGTGTTGAATTGGATTTTGTTAGTTCCTCACTTAGCCACGTAGAGGCTGTACACATAGCTCATAAACCCATGACCCTCCCAAAGCAGATTGATATGGTCCTTAAGTGCTTGGCACACACTTTTGTGATCAGAATATTCTAGTTACGTTCACCTGCACATCTTAGTATTAGCATCTTATTAACCGAAGTGGTTGAAATCATGGTCTTTGGAACTGCTGCGATGGTGCTTGTAGCCCTAATGATTCCACTCAGCATTGTGTCCATATAATAATAAATAATGCAATCATTGATTATTGTCGTTTTTTTGTCCACTATGATTCATGTATCATAATTCTTCTGCATGCCAGTGTCCAAGAGCTCAAGAAGTGCACTGTCATAGCTCAGCTAGCTTTCACAGCTTAGCTGGCGAGGACAGCCTCGCATTTTCTGAGGGTAAGGATAGACAAGATTGCTCGATATTTTGGTACGTGAACATGACTCCTATTATCTGTAGGATATTTTATTCCCCTATAGGATATTTTATTCCATTTGGATAGGGGAAAGGAGTTTAAGGTTAAAGGGTAGATTTGTACAGGTTTTGGTTCTAAGAGAGTTTTGTGAAATTATTTCTGGGTAAGAGGTTTTCAAGGAGATGAGCATGAATGGCCTTTTACTCCCTATGTGTCTAGAGTTTCAATGCTTTGGGTTACTTGACTATGATTGGATGCTACCTTATCATCTTTGCCACATGCTCCTTGTGTCAATGTCTGGTTTGCAGATTTAAATATGAGCCGCAACGTGCATTGCAACCATTAAGATATTGCCATGACGACCCTTACACTTCATTGCTTACAAAATGCCTACAATATCACAATTTAAATATATGGTCTTGTTTCAGTACCTCTTTTGATGTTACTTTTTCTTCACCCTCTACCATGGAATCTCTAGTTGGTAGGGGCCATTAGTAGACAATTATTTTTTCTATTGGGATTTCCCAAGTGCTTTTGCTTCCTTTCTCCTTTCTTTATAGTTCAATAATTCTATTAATAATGTACGTGATCTCCTTTTTCCTTGGGGGATTTTCTGTGAATGCTCCTGTTTTATGATGAAATAAGTGTTTTCCATCTTACAGGTAAGTCTTGATATTTGATGATGCTGCTAATAATTTTAAAACCCTAAAGGTCTATGTAATTGGAAAAACTAATTTTTTTTTATTGCTTTCTAGCTTTATTTTTCCTTATTCCACTTTTTTATTTGCACAGTTTTCTTGAAAAATTAATTAATGTTGGACACATTCATTTTCCATAATTTGATTTTATCAATAATTGTTAGCAATACATTGATCAATCAACATTTGATTAGGGAACTTAACAAAAAGGCATTTGATTAGGGTTGTTAGACAACTCCAACTTGATTTGTGATTGCTTGGTTAGAAACTGGTGCTCTTATTCTTCAAGCTTAATTCATGAAGTTGGTAATCCGAGCCAATGTTTAAGCTCTTCAAATTAACAAGTCAAGTATTAGCCAAGTAATTCAATCCATTATACTTGCCCAACTGGAAAAAAAAAAAATTCAACCCATAATAACCTTGCATGTATTGTTTTTAGTTGTTAATAAGTAGGTTATGGCTAATAATGGCACATTAATCCTTGATAACAATTATTATTCGCATAGTTGACAATGTAATTAGTCCAATTTGGTTGTTAAATAGATTATGCTCAAATGATAAATTTCATTAAATTTTAGGAAACATTAAATGGTAACCTAAATATTATTAAGTGGACTGCACTTTTGCTCTTCATATCAAGTGACATTACCATATCTACCAATGTTTGAAAATATCCTTTGTATGCATTAAAAACTCACGGAAAATTATTAGATGATTCTTGTTGAAAGACGAAATAAAATATAAATAATATTAATTGAGAAATGATCAAAATCCCTTTGTACATATATATTATATACTGATTTAAAATTGTCATATATTTGAATTATTGAGAAAACAATGTGTCTATCTCCGTGAATTCTCAAACAAATTATTCTTATAATAAATTTATATAATTTGTGAAAACCCTTTTATGACCAATGGATAATCCTAGAAAAGATATTTTGACTGTTTTTTGAGATTTCCCATAATTTTGTAGAAAGTTGAAAAACTAGAAAGCAAACTGATTTAATATATTTTCCAGACTTTTGGTTTTTTGGGTTTTCCAGAAAACAACTACAATTTTTCACAACTAAACCGCAAGAGTATGGGAAGCTATAATGCTTGTCAGTAACAATGCTTTTGTATGGCTCATGTTACTAAATGTTGGTAGTAATCATTGAATCCTTCATATGAATTTATGTTCTATATTCCCATTCAGGGAACTTTTGGAAGGGCATGGGAAAACCCTATTAACTGTATAGGGTGTACTTATTTTGCCTGGCATTTCAATTAATTTCTCTGTGGTATGCGCTAAAGATGCACAGATAAGGATTTTTATCGGAATCAACCTTTGGCTTTGAAGAAGCTGAGTACTTGTTGGCTAGCTTTTCAAATAACTTCTCTGATCTAGAAGCTCAAGTTAGGCCAAATAGGGATTGTCAAACGGAGCTTCCAGCTTCAAAAAACACACGAAAGCTCTACCTTAAATGAACTGCTTATGTATGGGCTAGGGTAGTTGGAATTGATACTTACATTGATTTCTGAAGCATGTTTATTCCAAGGGAAAAAAAATTTTGTATGCTGCTTTTTGTGCTTTTAAGATTGGATATTCTTAATGCTTGGATTTTCAAGTTTGTTTATTATGTACAGGAACCTGTTAAAACCAAGCATCCTCAGCTGCTATATGAATCGAAGTTGTATAAAATTTTACAAGGAGGAAGTAAGAGGCTACTTTCCTTCCTGCACGTGCTTGCTTCTTACTCCTACTAGTGATTTTACTCCCTTTTTTCTTTTTCTTTTTTTTTTTTTCAGGCTGTATAGGCAGAATTGTTTTTATTCTGATTCTGGGTCTTCTTTCGGTAATTTGATATCATATCTGTTTTTATTTCTTCTTGATGGTTGCAGCTGGAATCCCAAACGTGAAATGGTTTGGTGTTGAAGGAGACTATAATGTTCTTGTCCTGGATTTACTTGGACCGAGTCTGGAAGATTTATTTAACTTCTGCAGCAGGAAATTGTCCTTGAAGACTGTCCTCATGCTTGCCGATCAGATGGTGAGATTGCTTTGTTTTTCTGTATGTCTTCCTAGTATTTTCTATCCCTTCTCTTATTTAATTTGTTTCACGATGTTGTTAGATCAATCGAGTAGAATTTGTCCACGGAAAATCATTTTTGCATCGAGATATCAAGCCAGACAACTTCCTTATGGGTTTAGGCAGGCGTGCAAATCAGGTTTAGAATGGGATTATTGCCCATTTTTTATATTTTCCAATTTTCCTTTTTTTTTCACCGAATTTTTGGTATGTGGTCAAATGCATCTTCTTTAATTTATTTACCCATATGTAGGTCTACATGATTGATTTTGGCTTGGCTAAGAAGTATAGAGACAGTTCTACCCATCAACATATTCCTTACAGGTGAACCGTTTTCCCATATTCATTAGTTCATATATTGCTATTAAGAGCCATCAACTTGCAACTACATATAGACGGACTGCTACTCCTAAATGCTCCTACTATATCCTAGATTTTGTCCCCATTTATGCATAACTTTTGTCTTTTGTTCCTACTATGTACTTAATCTATGTAGTCTTTTTGTCCCGGTTGTTGCTTACTTCATGCTTATCTACATGTGAAATAGGGGTGTGAGGCGATACTAACGGTACCAGTACCATGAGAACTGATACCAGTATTTCTGTATAAATAAAACTAAAAAATAGTCCTGCTACAGTACAAGCCCCGGGAAGTACAGGCTCATTGATACCGTCCAAGGCTGTGATACCACCAATAAAAGATATTTTTCCCAAATTTGACAAAAAACACAACAAATTATGGAAAATATAAGTCAAGCCATTTGACTATTATTAAAACAAGTTGAAACTATGGGGTGCTTGTGTTGAAAGCAACTATTAGTGGGGTGGTGGATAGGGTTTCAATTTGAAAAGCGTTATCTATTATCAAGACATCTTTTTATTTTTTAGAAAAAAATCCAAATGGCATCATTTTGATACTACCTTTTTTTTTTTTTGGTAAGTCATTTTGATACTACCTTTACAAATAGAAAAATGGCAGTTCCACCAGATTTACCACCGGAACTGCCAGTACTATCAATGTACCATTTTATGTCAAAAAATGGTTACGGAATTGGTACCAAGAACCACCAGTCACCTGCCAACCATGGTAGTAGCAGTACCGACACTTGTATTCCTGCTGGTACTATCGCTTTTTTTATACCACTAAAATGAAGTATTGTTTAGTCGATGATAAACGAAGTACATTATATACTATGATCTTGTATCTAATCAAGACTAGCAAAAACATTGCATATAATAGACACGGAATTCCTTTGTGGTCTAGTGAGCCTTTGGTGGGGAGGTTTTGATAAGTATGTTTTGCAATGGTAAAATTTCTATTAGCCTTTAACTTTGGGATTATTACGCAATTTGTCTGTTCTCCCTATCCTAGATTGGATTCAACACTATGAAATTGTTGATTATTCTTTAAAATTTGGCTAGATTGCTTAATGCTAATTTGCTGACAATCGATGGCATTCATTATTGAAGTTGACTTTGTTGTTAATACTGCAGAGAGAATAAGAATTTGACTGGGACTGCAAGATATGCGAGCATGAATACTCACCTCGGCATAGGTATGGTTCCATGTTGCCTAGGTCTCATGGATGAAAATATCGATAATGGTATTGATATTAGTATTGGCCACGGCTTTAGCGATATTGGATATATTAGACAATACGTATCGGTATCAGATTTATTAGAAGAAAAAAATTTATAAAAATTGTAATTTGATAAGAAATATTGTTGCTATAACAACATTTTGTGATATTGCAACTGTATTGGGAAATTTGTGTCAGAAAACTTAATATCGATATATATCGGTCGATATTTTTATTTATGCTAAGATTACTGTTCCCTTCTTTATTGAATATATCATTTCAAAATCCCATTCTCTGCTAAACAATGCTATGGTTCTTGTGGCTGGTCTTGAAACACTTTATATAGAGCAAAGTCGGAGGGATGACTTAGAATCACTTGGCTATGTCCTTGTGTATTTCTTACGAGGAAGGTAAATGATTCTTCTCAGCTTATAAGTTGTTGATTGTCTCTAGTTTTGAATGCTGTTATAGTCCTCCCATTGTTTAGGCTCTGAATTTACTCAATGGTTAGGATTAGAAGTTAAGAAATAAATTGTGGAGATTTCATCATGTTTTATGAGAACTTTATATAATCTGTACCCGCCATTTTCTAACTTTTGATCTTAACAATCGGGTATACCAAGGAGCCAAGATGATGAGAAGATCATAACATCTTTCCCAAGTTTCATAGTTTGTTTGGTACTTACCCTGTATGAATTTAGTCTTCCTTGGCAGGGATTAAAAGCTGGGACAAAGAAACAGAAGTATGAGAAGATTAGTGAGAAAAAGGTTTCGACGTCTATTGAGGTACTTTATTTTATGGGATTATTTTATTGACAATGATAATGTGAAGCAGTCTTGAATAAAATCAACTTGCTAATTACAATGCTTCCTCCTCAGGCTCTATGTCGAGGTTATCCTGCAGAATTTGCATCTTACTTTCATTATTGTCGCTCGCTGCGTTTTGATGATAAACCCGATTATGCTTATTTGAAAAAAATCTTCCGCGACCTTTTCATCCGTGAAGGTTTGAGTTGAGATTTCTTACTTTTTTACATTTATCAATTTCTTCCATACAATAAAATACCAGTTGATATGTTAAAAATCGGTTAATACATATTGGTATTAGACCTCAAATTAACAACAAAATCATAATGTGCCATCATATCGGCAATATATCGAACTTTTTTTTCATGTGAGGTTACGATTTGCAGAGAAATCTTCCTTCTAATATGTTCTGACACTGATTATATATTCCAATATACTTGATACCAATATGTCCTGAATTATCACACTACCTGAAGCATTTTGCTGTTGTCTACGTTGCAGGCTTTCAGTTTGATTATGTGTTTGACTGGACCATTTTGAAGTATCAGCAATCCCAGATCGTTGCACCTCTGCCTCGTGCACTTGTAAATAACTTAGACTAGACTCTGGTTATTTACCTATGGAAATATGTTATAATTTCTGCATTTTTATTCATATGTTCTACGCTTATTTCAGGTTCTTGGCAGAACGAGCTTCGGAACGCCTAATGCTGTTGCCAATGGAGGTAGACAACCGGGTACTCTATATACATTTCATGCCCCTGCATTATAAATTGTGGTTTTGATTCGTCAAAATGTTCCTCTGGTTCCCAATTGCGAAATTCATAAATGAAAATACCAGCTAATAGCCATCAGTATTTGGAGGTCTGATACCGAGAAAATATCCTGTGATGTCACAGTATATCTGACATACCATTATTATTGTCCGATACTTATCAGCCTTCTTTTTTTTACTTCGCTTCACTCATCGATTAGTTCCTTTTGGTGTGTAGTTTTGAAATTCATGGATGAAAAATATGTCCGTATCTGTTACATATCATGATATATTGGCCGATATATATTGTCCTTCTTTCTTGCTTCGTTTTGCTCCTCAGTGTGTTCCTTTGGCAGTCAATTTCGAAATTCAAGGGTGAAAAATATCAAGCCATAGCTGTTAGTATCAGGATGCCCTAATATTGGAAACATATCCCGATATGTCGCCTATGTATAACATCATAACGTATTGGCTGATATGTATCAACCTTCTTTTTTCTTCTCTTTGCTCATCAAAATTTTCCTTTGGCGCTCAGTTTTGAAATTCATGGGTGAAAATAATGACCCATAATTATCGGTATTAAGAGGCCTTGATACAAAAAAAATATCTCGATACATGACTATGTCTGGACATGTCATGATGATACATTAGCCGACATGTATTAGCCTTGTTTTTTTTTTTCCCCCACTTCACTCGTCCTCACGTTTCTTTGGTGCTCAATTAGATATCGACCATGATATGGCAAAATATCTCGTTATGCCACCGTTTCTATAATATATCGTGATATATTAGCCAACAACATACATCAACCTTCTTTTTTGCTTTGCCTTGATATTGGAGTATTCAATCCACATATTTTAAATTTATATAAAACCTGAAATTTTCTAATAAACCTAAATTAATGTGTTTTATAGATGTATAAACAGGCATAGATTATAACTTTTGGTATATTTTTTAATGATTTAAAAAGATAATAAGATTGATTTTTGATAAAATTGACTGAAGTACTGCAAACAGAATAAAAATAAATAATTAAAAATTATGAAATTTTTGCATATGACTCACTTTCGCTGTGTTCATGAAGGGGGGAAAAAATTGTATCGGTGACATTTGATACCGCTAATACCGATATTTTCAACTCTTTGGTTCAGGTGGTGAAGAAGGGAGAACTTCAGCTTGGCTTTCAGCTGATCCTTCTCGTAGGAGAATACACTCCGGGACTCTGTCTAAGCATAAGAGCCCCGCCATTGACGACGTAGCTGCAGTTAAAAACCCCATGGTAAGAATTTCTTCTCCTGCAATCTCCATTTCCTGAAATGCTTGTCCCTCTGCACTACGAGCACAGTGCAGTACTCCTAATGATCGAGATCGATACTTTATTAAAACAATAAGTTAATGAGTATTATTTCAATCTGATGCATCTCATGGATCAATATTGTTAAACGAATTTGGGAGTTGTCTTAAACAGATGACCGATCAGAAACGGATTCGGTTTTCGTTGCTCTAAATTTGGATTCTATATACCATAACAAAATAAATAGGAAGTAAGAGGTATACCTGATTTGCTTTCCGGTATATCTTTCAACGCTCAAATCAGTAATTTTTCTACTCAAAAGAGAAAGATGTAAAAAAAAAAAAAGATATTTCAACTCACGTTTAAGAAATTAGTGAATTATCGATATTCAACTCGAGATGGTGTGAGCTTAGAAGCACTAATATTATTTTTGAACTAATTTATTAGTATCTTTATTTTATTTTAAATTTGACACATTGGGCTATTTTATAATATCAAAAAAAATAGATTTTTATATCAACTAAAGAAAATTAGAACTTGAAATTTAGAAACTTTTACAGCGTTAAAATAATATTATTAATTAATTATATTCTGCACGTAAAATTATTATTTTTGAAAATTTAATATATAGATATCGTTTTCCTGATTTGATGTCCATTCAACTGTTTGTGCTGTCAACGTGCTTTTACGACTGCAGCTATCGAGTTCGAGCCTCGTAGGGACGGGCGCAACGAGGAGAGCCGTCGGGTCCAGCAGCCGCGAGGCCGCGGCGGCGACTGGCGGCGAATCTGATCCTTCTCGCCTCCAGAAAGTTCCCACCGGACGCAGAACTTCGCTGGTACCGCCGTCGGAGTATCAGCATTTCTCCAGGATTTCGTCGAACTCAAAGAATCTTGAATCCACGATCAAAGGAATCGCCGACCTCAGCGTCGACCACGGACCGCGGGACCAGTAAAGCGTACGGCCTCTCTTTCCCACTCCCGTAAAAAAAATTGAAAATTATTATTTTTTTTTCCTTTTTTAACGCAGTTGGGATGGATTTTTTCATGTTATTCTTTTTATCAAGAGAAGCTAAACGCAGTGTAAACAATTTCCCACTAGGGCTAATATTTTCACAAAATTAATTAGGACTCCCATTACTTAATATTTATTTATCTATTTTTATATAAATATTTTAAAAATAAACGATGAGTGTATTCCTTTGTTCATGGTGACAAATTGTACAATATATTGGTAGTATTTTGTTATTTAATAATGCTACTGATTGTTTAAAGGCATTGTTATCCTTAAAGAAATATATACTAAAATTGATGGATAGAACATTGATCTTACTAGGAGTGTTATATAATAGCACAAAATATTCATATTTGGCCTTTATGATGGTACCGGTAACAATGACTTGTAGCTTCGGTGCCTTAGAAATTCTCGACTCGGTGAAGACGATCCAAGAAGTCCCGAGCAAGTTCGGATCTGTGATTTAAAAGGGCTAATGTGAGGTAGATTTTTTCTATAGGGGTGATCACGTGTCGGGAATAATCCTAATGCGTCTTTATTAATTAAGTTGTAAGTTAATTTTCTTAATAAATATATCTGATGCAAGAAAGGTTTAAAGTTTCTTTTGAACTGGCTTATTTATAAGGTTTTCCTTCATTAATAAGATTATCTGTAATTTATATATTTTATATCAATGACTTGTAGCTTCGGTGCCTTAGAAATTCTCGACTCGGTGGAGACGATCCAAGAAGTCCCGAGCAAGTTCGGATCTGTGATTTAAAAGGGCTAATGTGAGGTAGATTTTTTCTATAGGGGTGATCACGTGTCGGGAATAATCCTAATGCGTCTTCATTAATTAAGTTGTAAGTTAATTTTCTTAATAAATATATCTGATGCAAGAAAGGTTTAAAGTTTCTTTTGAACTGGCTTATTTATAAGGTTTTCTTTCATTAATAAGATTATATGTAATTTATATATTTTATAACAATGACTTGTAGCTTCGGTGCCTTAGAAATTCTCGACTCGGTGAAGACGATCCAAGAAGTCCCGAACAAGTTCAGATATGTGATTTAAAGGGCTAATGTGAGGTAGATTTTTTCTATAGGGGGAATAATCACGTGTTGGGAATAATCCTAACGCGTCTTCATTAATTAAGTTGTAAGTTGATTTTCTTAATAAATATATCTGATGTAAGAAATGTTTAAAGTTTCTTTTGAACTGGCTTATTTATAAGGTTTTCCTTCATTAATAAGATTATCTGTAATTTACATATTTTACAAGATTTACGGGAGTCTAAATTGGCATATAATGATTATATAGCTAATAATAAATTGGCATTATAAAGTGAGAATTGCATAATTTGCCTTTGTGATGTGCCTAATAGTTATATGTCTTCTAATAATTTTTTTTTTAATATTGTGAAAGCATACAATAGCTTTGGCATAATCTGATCCCTGATCTGCTTGCTTGCTTGACTTAATACTAATGAAAATGTGAAGACCCTATGAAATCATGTACTTTAATATTGAGTTAACAACTATTCATAAAATATATA
>JAODPA010041517.1:0-11978 GCA_025585075.1 Nepenthes mirabilis | reverse complement strand
TAAAACATTTAGTTTGTAATTTTTTCTCCCATCAATCCAAAATTCTTACTTACCAAAAAACGTTTGCTCGGGGTATACCCTAACTTTTAAATGTTTTAAATCCAAGTCAAGATACTTGAAGATAAAATATTAATTTTGTGAAACTTTTGGGAAAAGGCCCGTCAACCACTATCTCCACACAGACTCTAGCGAAGGAGATATTCTCCATACGGGCAGTCCGGGAGTCAAGCTGGATAGGAACGCCCACAGCACTAGTCGCCCAGCTGAGGCCGGCCTGGGTCCAATACTCAATCGGCAAATTGTGAAGCTTAATCCAAACTGGAAAACGTTTTTGTTCATCCTTGAGAAGAGACATCCCTGGCTTCCAACATTTGAGGAAAATGGCTTTCCCAGCCATGGTCTAGGGCCCAGCCTGGAGGCATTTATTCAACATCTCTTGCGAAGAGAAACGGAAGAAGAAATACCCGTCTTCATTGTCGGCCGTGTGAGTGAGACCAAATCTTCCCCAAAGCTTGTTTGCAATGGCTCTGACCGCCAAGAAGTGAGGGGGGGGGGAGTCACAGAAGTAGCCATATAAGGAGAAATGCCAGAAACTCTGGCCTTGTTCGATGACTTCTGCCGGAGGGGAGATAATGGACGGAGAACCACCATCGGCCACCGACGGGAAGAAAGTCAGCTCCATACGCTCCGGACGACTGTCTTTGCGTACAACTTCAGCCCAGCTAGATGAGCAACTGACCTTGCCATTAGGTTCGAAATCGAAGCCCCTAGGTTTCAAGACGCCCGAAGTCGTTCCTACTGGGATGGAAGGAGATGGTGCCGAGGGCACCGAAGCCTTTGGAGATGATGAGAGGACAGGGAAAATGGCATTCGGAGAGAGGCCGGAGGAGGGCCCGAGGTGGTCGGCCATGAATGACGGAGGCGAGAATTCAAAATCGCTAAACTATGTTAAGGGTAAGCTTTTTAACGTGACTAGCCCCACCGCTTCGCGGCCCCATAACCCAGAAATCCCGAAGGATTTTTTGGGAGGCTTAGTACCACGGATGCTTCCGCGGAGAATCGAACCCGGGTGGAGAGGTAAGGCGTAAGCGTTAATCACCACCAGGCCGAACTCTGCTTCGGCAACCCACTTTCTCTTGGATTGAGAGCCATAAGGAATGGGTGAAAGTTCATCTGAAGAAAAGGTGTTCGTGATTTTCGTCCTCCACGTTACAAAGAGTACATGTTTTGGAGATGGTTGGGATACCATGTATCCGATCCGTGGTGTTTAGTCTGCCTCTGATCGCCAGCCATAGAGTAAACGCGTGGGTAGGGATGTGGAGAGGACCCCAAACAAGGTTTGGCCAGTTCAATTTGGGCTTTGGGGGTTGAAAAAGAAAGTAGGCAGTCTTGGTATAGAAAATACCATTGGAGCTACCATTCCATCGCACAGAGTCTTTTCGTCCAGGACAGGGGAAGTAATGGGGCATATTATCTGCAATTCTAGAGACTTCCTGGTCAAACGGATTTGGCCAAGCCCATTGATCGTCTCTAATTATTTGAGACACCTTTGCGTCCCACGCTAACCCCGTGACCAGACAAATATGATCCGTGCAGTCATTGGTGAGCGGGCCCCAGGGGAGCCAGTGGTCGTGCCAGAGAAAAGAGTCAACACCGTCACCAATGATCTTGGTAGTGTGGGAGCACATGAACGAACGGAGTTTCATTATCTTTTTCCAACTCCAAGGCGCTGAATCAGGGACTTTCAAGGTCCAGATAGACCGGTCCTTTATTCAGGTCTTGTGGATCCATGAAGACCAGGCCGAACCAGGGTCATTTGTCATGATTCACCATAAAAGTTTGCAAATGAGGGCTTTATTTTGGGCCTGCAGATTCTTAAGGCCCAATCCCCCTTCACTTCTCGGATAACATATGTCAGCCCATGGAACCTTTGCATTAGCCTTCCCTTCTATAGAGCCATTCCAAAGGAAACGCCTCATCAAGATATCAATCTGGTTAAGAATGGATTTAGGAAGAATGAAGATAGAGGCCCCCAATAAAGGTGGGTGGATGAGAGAATGGAAGCGACGAGTTGCAGACGGCCTCCGAAAGAGAGCCACCTGTTTTTCCATGATTTAATTCGGTGAGTAATTTTCTCAATGAGAGCAATGCAATCCCGGGCCAACAACCTGGTGGTAATCAGAGGGACGCCGAGGTATCAAATAGGAAGAGAACCCATCTTGAAACCCAGGATATTGGAAATATTCAGTGGGAGAGAGGGGTCTTTAGAACATATGAAGATTTCGCTCTTTTCCACATTTGCCGAGAGGCCGGAGAGCCAATGGAATTCCTCGAGGCAGTCCTTTAGAATGCGAATCGAGTCAACATCGGCGCGTGAGAAGAGCAGGAGGTCGTCAGCAAAGGCAAGCATTACCGTACGAGACACCTCACAATTCCAGTGAAATTTAAAATTTTCATTTCTACAGGCCTTGTAATCAATAATCCCATTCAAGACCTCCATAACCAGGACAAAAAGATATGGGGACATGGGGTCACCTTGTCGAAGACCCCTTCCCCCTTGGAAGAAACCGATCGCATTCCCGTTAATATTGACAGTGTACGAGGGGGTAGTAATGCATTGTTTAATCCAGCCAACCATTTTAGGCGGGAAATTCATAATGGTCAGAATAGAGATAATGAAGTCCCACTGAATTGAGTCGTATGCTTTCATGAGGTCAATTTTCATGGTGCAGCGAGGAGGATCATGACCTAAATGATACTTGTGGAGAATTTCTTGGGCCAGGAGAATGTTGTCGCTGATATGATGCCCGGCCACGAAAGTCGTTTGGCTCTTATCTACAAGGAAAGGTAATGTCGTCTTTAGCCGATTTGCTATGATCTTCGATATTACTTTGTAGATGACATTACAGCACGATATAGGGCGGTAGTCAGAAACCAAACGAGGGGATTTGATTTTCGGAATCAGGCTAATGATCGTAGTGTTCAATTGTTTAAGAATCTTTCCGTGATTGAAAAAATCACGAACGGCTTCACAAACAGAAGAACCTACAATTTCCCATGATTCCTTAAAAAAATAAGAGCTAAATCCATCAGGGCCTGGGGCACGGGAATCGCCAATTGAGAAGATTGTCTTACGAATCTCATCATCGCTAACCGGTTCTATAAGAGAGCCCATTAGTGATTCAGGCACAGTGTGTTGGATATACGGGCGCAGGGGTTCATCCACAGGGGACAGAAGCCCCACAGGAGCTTTTTAATGCAAAAATCAGCAACATCCCACATGGCAGTAGGAAAGCAATCAAGTGCAACACCGTGAAGCCAGTCAAATTTCCAGCCAAGTCGCTTCCACCATATAGTGAAGATCGATGACAAACAGAGCACACCATCAATAGCAACACAAGAGAGAGCAAGAGGAAAAAGCCTCAATCAGCTCCACCGCCATCCAATTTCAGCACAGCACAGCTCCTCAGTAAAAGAGCAGAGAGCTACTGGTGTTAAAAAAACATTCCAGGTCCATCAGCTTCAATAGCATCACGCACCACGTTCAGCAAGGACCAAATAGCCAAATTGGGCAACCAACATGGCAACAGAAGAAAATAAATCAGCAGCAGCAGCTTCAGCATTACTACCAAAATGGATCTTCATGCGAGTCGAGGGGCTTTGCATCCCCACATGGAGAATTAAATCCAGAAAACCTGGTGCAACAGCCAAAGCAGCATCACATGGAGCTGCAAAAAACACAAGGTTCCACTACTGGAACTAGAGGAAGCAACCTGCCTTTTTTTTTTGGTAAGTAAGTATTTTGGATTCATTGGAGAAAAAGAGTACAAAAAATATGTTTATCTCCAAGTATTTTGACTTGAAGATAAAACATAACACGCTAGGGCATACCCCGAGCGGACAGTACATCAGAATATACAAAATGCCTCTTGGAGGACAACGTTTACCGAAAATGACAAAATATGACATTTCCAACATAAACAAAACTGTACACAGCATGCAGTAGCTGAAGCACATAATCGGCATCTCATAGTGGCACAGCAAAGGCAAATAGCACGTAAGACTGCAGAATGCTCCAGCTCCAAGGCCCGCAGCACCATCTTCGGCTGTTGAACATAGCAACAACGACTCAAAAGAAACCTGAACTCCAAGGCTCCAAGTTCAACAAGCAGTGTAGCGCAAAACCAATTCAGTTTGCATCTTAGTCACGTTGGACTCCCAGATGGCAGCAATTCAGCAAAGACTCGCCTGGCTGTACCACATCCATCAGGACCCCTTGACCCTGCTGATGCAACTCAGCAGCAGCAAGAGGATGACAGGCACCACAATTAAATCAGGGAGAAATCCATGGATAATGAGAGCCACACCCATTCCAGAACTGCAGCCAATTCATTACAGCAAAGGCCTCACCACACATCAGATCCTTGATGCAGAAACTCTCATACCAAGCTTCAAGATCCGCCAGTTCAGAATCAGCAGAGTATCTGTACACACCGAGACGTTTATCCTCAGCATCCTACGGCACCACCACCACATTCACCAAGCAAATGGCGAGCATAATCATTATAATCTGTGTCTACGAGCCTTTGCCGTATTCCAATCTGTAGATGACACAACAGAAGGCTGATCAGGATCTAGCCCAGGACCACGGATCGCAGCAGCAGTTTTTTGATGCACACATGGAGCAGGGGATGCTGAATAAGTAGCCTGAGCATAAGGCCGCTTATTCAACTGAGAACAAACTGGAATCGTGGAATTACAGGTGGTTGAATTGGTATCAGCCACAATAACCTTTGAGTCCACATCTGAGGAGCCAGATAAGGGGAGTGAGCTTAGGACAGGTCGTTTTACAAGCAAAGCTTTATCCAAAGGACCATCTACCAATGGAACCTTTAGGAAATCTTCAGGAGAAGCATCAGCCTGGGAGTATTTACGGATGATCCGCGCAATAGACTCCGGAGTTGACACATCCACCCCGGGATTTAGGCAATTCTCATGAGAAACAGCTTCAGCTGGAGGCCCTACAAACTGGTTTATGGAAGCCAGGTTATAAGGTTCCTGTTCGGCAGCCAAAGCAGTAGATAAAGGGGGCTGATGCGCCCCCCTAGAGGTATCATTCACATTAATGGACGAAAATCCAACCAGAGACCCATCAAAATGATCCAAAGAACAAGAGGAAGAGTTCAGGATATTATGAGCCCCATCAGAAGACTCAAGAGAGCCAGTTGAGCCTCCGACATCTCCAGCAGGAGCATCTTTGTGACCCAAAACAGAGTCTGCCAGCACATTTACAGCATCGTGAACTGAAACCGGAGGCTTAACACCTACAGGAGACGCCAGGTTTACTTCATCCAATACACAATCAGAAGGGCTTCCACCCCTTGCATTCACGGGAGCCAGAGCCATAGGCAAGCAAGAATCGGCAACCATCCTTTTAACCCAGAGGCCCGGGCCATGGCTAATCTGGTAGCAACATGCTTCAGGCTGTACAGAAAACCAGAGGAACTATGAGCAGGCTTCGAGTGGTAAATAATCTCCACCTCCACAATCAGCGCAGACTCAGCAGCACCAGTCAAGAGCCGAATTTTTGGCGGAAGAGGATCGCCCCTACCCACCTCAACACACATTCTGGCAACCTTCACACGGTCCATTTTGGCAGTGTAAGGATCACAAGTTATTGGACGCCCAATTCTGCTAGCTATCCAGCTAAGCCCCATAGGGGTCCAAAACTCAATTGGAATGTTTATCAAGGAAATCCAAATCGGGAAGGACTTCATGGATTCATGATCCAGGTTCAATCCCGGAACCCAACGCTTGAGGAATATGGGATTCCTCTGAAAAGCCCAAGGGCCTTTAGCCAAGCAAGTCTCCAATTGAGACTCAGAATCGAATTGAAAGAAAAACAGACCCTCATCATTTGTAGCAACATGACGAAGACCAAATTTTGCCCAAATTTTTCGAGCGATAGCATTGACCGCCGAGAAATGGAGAGATTTGTCAATGAAACGACCCACCAAAGTGGAGCCCCATACCTCATTGCACTGCTGGACAACCTCAGCAGGGGGAGACAGGGGAGAGTCGAAATCCACCTCAGTTGGGGGGGGGGGAAGTATCTAAGGGGAGCAAAAGAAGAGGCGCCCGAACCCTTTGCAACTTGCGCGCTGGAAATACTAGAAGGAAGTTTAGAGTTACTAGTCAAACCGGCAAAAGGAGCAATGAAAGGAGTTACCTTAACCGCGCCGGGAAGAGAGACTGAATGAGCAGACTCATCAATAGAGCCCGATTGAGTGGAAACTAAAGCCAAACCCGAGTGGAGACCAGCCGATGAAATCGGCCGTAGCGAGTCGCTACAGTGGGTAGCAGACCCAACCTGGGGAGAGCAGGGAGAAGAGGCCGGTGACCGGGCCGCTTCCATGGCCGTCAGCGGCCAGGAGGGAGACGCGACGTCCCCAAGAACAGTGGACGAATTCAAAATTCTAGAGAGAAGAGAGAGCTTCTCTCCCTGAACAGGACTTCGAGGAAGCAACCTGCCGCATCAGAAGGATCATCATCGTCCAAACAAGGCCACTCCCAGCTCTTCAGCACCCCATCCTATAAATCACAAAATCTCGTCTTGTAGAGAAAATGCCCTCTTATCCTCCCAACGCTAATAGACCTGACTCTGTGAGATGGGATGACAATGCTGATGGTAAATTTTCATCTAAATCTGCTTACTTTCTTATACATCCTCATAAGCCGACTTTGACATGGACTAATCTAGTTTGGGGTCCCTTTCATATTCCTGCTCATGCCTTCACACTCTGGTTGGCCATTAAAGGTAGGCTAAGTACCAACGATCGCATTCATGGGGTTCCAAATCTCTCTTCTAAATGCATCCTTTGTGACTCAACTAACGAAAATCACGAACATCTCTTCTTTTCCTGTTCATTCTCAAATGATCTTTGGTCTCGGATCCAAAGGAAAGCAGGCATTCAGTGGCCCTACCCTGATTGGAAGGATATTCCGGATCCCGAGATTTCTGGTACCCAGATGTTTAAACTGGTGTCCTCTCTCAAAAAGGTGAAGAGTGCGCTTAAAAACCTTAATGCACAATGTGGAGATGTTCATGAAGAGGTCTTGCGTACTCGAAAATGCCTTGAGGATGTCCAATCTATGACCCCCCCTCACTCTGGGACTTGTGACATCGAACGCCTTCATAAGGCTGAGTATTATTCTGCTATGGCTAAGGAGGCGGATTTCCTTCAACAAAAATCCAAGATCAAATGGCTCAAAGAGGGTGACCAATGCACAAATTTCTTTTTTAAGACTGTTAGTGGGAACTATAATCGGAATAGGATCACTTCCCTCCTTGATGAGTCGGGCAACCCTACTAAAGGGACGAAGGATCTTTATAATCTAATCGAGGGCCACTTCAAAAAGGTCCTTGGGTCTGGTCGATCCCATGGGACGGCGGAGGCAAATCGGCTCCGCCCCTACATTCTCCATACCGTACCTGATTCACTAACCGGCCCCCTTGTTAGGCCGGTTAGTGAGGAGGAAATTTGCACTACGATTTTCTCCATAGGTGATGAAAGAGCTCCCGGTCCAGATGGCTTTACCTCGAAATTCTTTAAGGACTCGTGGGAGATCACCGGTCATACTGTTTATGAAGCTATCCATGATTTTTTTAATCATGGAAAGCTCCTTAAACAATTGAATACCACTCTGATCAGCCTTATTCCTAAGGTCCAGTCCCCGCGCATGGTCACAGACTACCGCCCGATATCATGCTATAATGTCATTTACAAAGTGATGTCAAAGATTTTTGCTAACAGAATCAAGGTTTCCCTTCCTTACCTAGTAGACAGTTGCCAAACGGCCTTTGTGGCGGGGCGTCAAATTAGTGATAATATCCTATTAGCTCAGGAGCTCTTGCATAGGTATCATCTTGGGCTTGACCCGCCTAGATGTACTATGAAGGTCGACCAAATGAAAGCTTATGACTCTGTCTATTGGAATTTCATCATCAATATACTAACCCTCATAAAGTTCCCTCCACAAATGGTCAATTGGATTGGCCAGTGCGTTACCACTCCGACATACTCCCTCAATATAAATGGGGAAGTGGTCGGCTTCTTCACAGGAGGCAAAGGACTCCGCCAAGGAGATCCGCTTTCCCCTATTTATTTGTCTTGGTGATGGAAGTCCTTAATGACATTTTTGAGGTCAAGGCAAGGCGGGACAATAATTTCAAATTTCACTGGAAATGCGCTGAAACTCAAATTGTTATGCTTGCCTTTGCTGACGACCTCCTACTTTTCTCCCATGCTGATACCAAGTCCACTCAGATTCTCAAGGACTGCCTTGAAGAATTCCACACTATCTCTGGCCTCTTTGCCAACCCGAATAAAAGTGAATTATTCATTTGTTCAAAGGATTCTTCTATTCACCAGGATATAGCTGCTATCATGGGCTTTAAAGTCGGCAAACTCCCCATCAGATACCTGGGGGTCCCTTTCATAACCACTAGGCTTTCGGTCTCTGATTGCCAATCTCTCACCGATAGAATCACAAAGAGGATCACATCATGGAGAAATAGATGGCTCTCATTTGGCGGGCGACTGCAACTCGTTGCCTCTATCCTCTCATCTATCCACCTTTATTGGGCTTCTCTTTTTATTTTACCCAAATCTATTCTTAAAGAAATTGATAACATCTTACGCCATTTCCTTTGGAACGGATCTTCTGAAGGCAGAGTCAATGCTAAAGTGGTTTGACGCGATATTTGCTACCCCAAGTCTGAAGGGGGGTTGGGAATCAAGAACTTGATGGATCAAAATAAGGCTCTTAATTGCAAGCTTCTTTGGCGTCTCCTAACTAAAGACCCGAATTCAGCTTGGTCTTCATGGATCTACAAGAACAGACTCAAAGACCGGTGCATTTGGACCATTAAAGTCCCGGCAGCAGCCCCTTGGAGCTGGCGTAAAATTATGAAACTTCGGCCTTTTATGAGAGCATACTCTGTCAAGGACATTGGGGATGGTTCTGATAGTTTCCTTTGGCACGATAACTGGCACCCCCTTGGCCCCCTGAGTGAGGTGAGCACCGACCGCACTCGCCTTGTCTCAGGTTTGCATTGGGATGTTAAGGTCGATGTTATAATCAGGGACAACAGATGGGACTGGCCTAACCCTTTCGACACTGAGGTGTCCCACCTTGCCATGAATATGCCGACAAACCCTCCTCGCAGCAATCAAAAAGACTCTCTGAGATGGGCCGGGACTGTCCATGGAAAATTCTCGACTAAGTCCGCATACATTCTCATCCATCCTCCCAAACCACGGGTTATTTGGGCTCAATTGGTGTGGGGACCATCCCATATTCCTTCTCACGTATTTACCCTATGGCTCGCTATTAAGGGGAGACTGAATACCATTGATCGCCTCCATTATATCCCAAACCTTTCACCCAAATGCATTCTCTGCAACATAGGAGATGAAGACCTCGAGCATCTGTTCTTCTCATGCCCATTTTTCAGAGCTTTATGGACTAAAGTTCAAAGACATTCTGATATTTTACTTACCAAAAAAAAAAGACATTCTGATATTCATTGGCCGCATCCAGAGTGGTATCAAAATATATTTTGGGATGCCTCTATTTGGAAAGGGAAAAGCTTTCAGGCTGTCTCTAAGCGCTTATCTTTGGCCGCCACGGTTTACTTCATATGGAAGGAACGTAATAACCGAATTTTCCAAAAATCACCCCCCAAGACTTCTCCCATCTCTTCTCTTTGGTGGTCAATGTTGTGAGGCTTAAATTATTGACCATCTCGGTGCCTGATAGGGATGGTTCTAGGCCGATTCGGATTCGGTAGGGTATTTAAAAAATTAAAAAAAAAATTATATAAGCTGCCAGCCTTGCCCACCGGCTATCCATTTCTAGATGCTTTTTGTGCTCTTGGATATTGTCATTTTCCCCTCTTGGAGCTTTTGTAATATAGTTTATTGGTTTGTTTGGTTCTCCTGTGGGGTTGGTTCCCGGTTTTGTTTAGTTAGCCCATGCTTTTTCGTTGCCTTGTTTTTCTTTCTAAAATGGGTTTCACCGTTTTCCCTTCCCCCCCCCCCCAAAAAAAAAAGAAAAAAGGGGGGGGGTTTGTTCTCTTCGCTGTCCGGCGCTCTAGCATGAGTTTTTTCTTCTTTGCTGTGGTCGTGGTTGTTGCCTATCGGGTGGCTTGGTTTTCCTGTGTTGGGTACTCTTGTGCTTGAACATGGAGTGGGGCTGCACTGGTGATCTGGTGCTTCAGCGGCTGGTGTTCCTGAATGGGGTCTGGGGCAGCTGCTCTGTAGCTGATAAAGTATGTGGCTTGCCCGGTCGTGGTTTGGGGTTTTTTTTTGGTAAGTAATTAAATGTATTAAATTATAAAAAATGTACAAAAATATGTTCATAACCAAGTGTTTTTCCGACTTGGAGATGGAACACAAAGCAGGGGAGACCCCTAGAGCAATGACAACAGTCATTAAAAAAAAATACACTGATGATGATTCTTGTAAGCCAATAGCTCCATTCACAAAATTACTTCAGCAACAATAAGCCAAACCGGTCGTGGTTTGGGGTTGTTGTTTGGGCTGCAATGTTTAATCCGATGGCTGCAATGTGGTTTGGATTGTTGTTTGGGCTTGCCTCTATTGATTTAACTCTGAGTGGGGAAGCTGTTTGTGGTTGTAGTGGTTGTAGCGGCTGATGTACCTGATTGTGGTCTTGGAATGCTGCTATGTTGATGATTTTTCCATAGGAAGAGACCCCAGTGCTTTGGATTTGATATCCCTGCCTGATTCTACTACAGTTGCTAACTATGTGAGCCTGTTGGTTGGTCTGCTGTAGAGGTAGCCGGGTTGCCGAATTGTTGTGAATGTTGTTCTTGCTGGCATGAGATGGATCTGACCTTTTTTTTTTGGTAAGTAAGAATTTTGGATTAAAGGGAGAAAATAAATACAAGAAAAATATTTTAACTCCCAGTATTTTACTTGGAGGTAAAACATTAAGCTCAAGGGCATGCCCCGAGCAGCTAGTACATCAAGGAATGAGAGAAAAAACATTAGGGACTACCACAATTGTCCACTAAAACACACGGAGAGAAACGTGAAAATCTGGACCTAAAACACCTAGTATAGTAAAACAAACCCAACTGACATATTCATCTTGGATCAGCAACGGTGATGGGTAACATCGCACTAACCGGACAGCATAGCTACATGAGAGAACAAACATAGCAGCATCTTCATATGTAGTGGTACAACAAAACCAGCCAAATCCACATCGGGAGCATTAGCGCATAACAGCCGTGATCCCAACGAACAAGGCCAGCAGCAGTACAGTGTCAAAGTGTAGACTGCCCGATCCCCGGCCGAGATCCAATAAATCCAGGCCCCAGGAGACATTATGGCAATCCAGCAGCTCCAAAATGCTTGGTCATTTCAGCATCAGCATATTCAGGATAAGGAAGATGTACTTCTGCACGTCAACTGCAGCATCACCCGCAGGCTAGCCACAAGACTTGTGAGGTTCCGGATTTGTGAACCCGATTATTAAGAGGTGATTAGTATGTAAATGATCAATACTAATCTTATGGGATGATTAAGGTTTGGTATCGGAAGAAAAATCGGGAAATTATTCGGGTTCGGGCTGCCGAAGCCCTGCCAGCAGGCTTGCGCCTGCAGGGCGCTCGAGCCTCGGCTCGAGCGGAGAAAGCAGAACCGACCCGTGGGCTGGCCGCTCGCCAGTCGCTCGATGGGGCGCTCGAGCGGATAAACCAGAACCTCCCGTATTCTGGCCGCTCGCCAGCCGCTCGAAGGGCGCTCGAGCGGTGGCCGCCCGTAGCCTGGCCGCTCAAGCGGCCGGCGCAGTATATATTCGCGCCGCGCGTTCGTTTTCCCTCATTTTGCGATCGGCCGAGGGTTTGGAGGAGAGAGAGAGGGGCGCGACCGAAGAGAGAAGAAGGG